>PVHY01007698.1:0-65770 GCA_004024945.1 Uropsilus gracilis | reverse complement strand
GGATGATGCTGTCAAAGGAACCAACCAATAATGTTCAACGTGACAACAGCAACTGCTCATTTGGGAACTCCCCCCATCCCGGCAGAGTGAGTCTGTGTTATACCAAGTCATGTGTTCTGGGAAAGAAATTCAGACCTGCATGAATGTATGGAGGAAGATGTCCTAGTAAGAGGTAGAGAACCAATATTCATATGTAAAGGAATTTATTCTTAGGAAATAAGGAAAGACGTTTATAAATATGTTCATCATAGGCTACTGCCATTCTTTACAAGAGTGAACAAATGCAAACTTAGATATCCAGCTATAGTTTCTTTTCCTCACTCTTGTATATCCATACTGAAGAGTAATGTTATTGTAGCTGTAAGTTGATTTCATAATACATAAAGAAAACTACAAAGCAGTATATATTTACAATTCCATTTTTTTGTGGGGGAAATTTTATAGTGTCTGGCTATTAGACAGGAATCTATCTTTGGAAGAACATGTACCGTGGTTCTCTCTGGGTGATAGGATCAGAGAGGCTTCTCATTTTCTTTGATTTACCTAGCTTGTGTATTATTTGTTAATAAGTAAGCAATAAGTCTTTGTTTCCTTTTGTCTTCCTTAAGCTCAACAATTTTGATTCCAGCCATTCCTTTCCTTCACGTTTGCTGAAGTAGCTCACCCACGTATTCAGGCTTAGTTCCTTAGAGATGAGTGGATGTTATACTTCTAGTCTGTAGATGCTATTAAGCAACTAAGCAGCATGAGAACCTTTGACTATCAGCTAATGGGATAAAACTCACCTCTCAGATCTCTGACATCAGCTCACTCACTTCTGGTGCTTTTTTCCCCTCAGTCTTGCTGAGTTAACATTTATACTAAATCGCTTGAAATCAAATAATAGAGATCTTATCTTCACTTTATTGCAAAGACCTTCTTAGCTGACCCTGAAGTAATTTAACCCATGTCCTAATGTTCCAATTAAAATCACATCAAATAAGTTAAATTGGATTTGCCTTTGCATTTGCAAAGAGCATTTGTGCTCTCCTTACCAAAGTAGCTTTAAGTGTCTTAGCTTCTTACCCACGTGACACACAGGGTTTTGAGGCATAAAGCAGCATGTTAAGTGGCATTTCATCCCATCTGTATTTATGAGCAGCTACTACTTGGAGGGTGTAGAAATGTGTCAGCCTGCTTCCTGGGGTAGTGGGAGGAGTAACTGAGGCCAAAGGCATTGTGGTTGGTTGTCTCTGAACGTGCACATGCCAACACAGCTCTAGGGGTCAGTGGATAGGCCCTTTCATAAGCGAGCTTCTGGTCTGTGTAGGGGGAACAAGCACAGAAAGGCACTATACTGGGCATGACTTAAAAGAAGTATAAATGACAACATACAAATCCACTTTTATTTATTTCAGGGGCAAGAAGGGTCTTTTATTCCCATGAAGACACCACAAGGGCAACATGACAGAGGGAGCAGGAGTAAGAACAGGACCTTTGTAGGCTGTGACTATATGTTTAAAATTTAGTCAAATTTCTCCCAGAGGCCTAGCATTTTATAGATACTTTGAAGAGGCCGCATATCAACTTATATGTTTTCCTTAAAATAGCCTAGAAAATGAATTAATCTAAGTTTAAAAGATTCAGCTAAGACTGCCAATCTTGCTCATACAACACATCCCAACATTTAAAGCTTTGGTGTTGTTAGTCTTATCAACTCTAAAGTGCCTCAGTATTGTTTGAGTCTGTGTGTGTTCCTTTCTATAGTCCTCATAATAAAAAAAAGAATAAGTCCTATCTTTATCTAAAATAGACCTATAGCAATGGCCTGCATTGTGCCTTTCCAAATCCGTATGTTGAAGCCCTAGCTCCTGGTACCTCAGAATGGGACTGTTTAGAGACCTGCTAGAATCTCCTAGAGAGCATTAAGTAAATTAGGGCATCAGTGTGGGACCTAATCCAGTCTGACCAGCTATCATTTTATGAGGAACTCTGAACATAAAAAGACATGGAGAAGCCAAGCACAAAAAAAATCTCCTTTGAAGACAGCATGAGAGACCTCCATCTGTAAGCAGAGGACAGAAGGCCTAGAACCAAACCTGAGAACACCTTGATCTTTAACATTCAAATTTCAGAACTTTGAGAAAATAAATTACTGTTATGTAAAGCTTCCTAGTCTGCGATATTTTGCTGTGGCAGCCCTAGTAAACCAATACAACTACCATCTAAAAGCCTCCAGAAAATTCCATGTTTTCATCAAATTTTTGAGTACCTACAATGCAGAAGGGAGACACAATGAATGCTGTCACTAGGAAGTTGAAATCCTTGGGGGAAATA
This sequence comes from Uropsilus gracilis, assembly GCA_004024945.1. NCBI lineage: Eukaryota > Metazoa > Chordata > Mammalia > Eulipotyphla > Talpidae > Uropsilus > Uropsilus gracilis. The sequence continues at coordinate 63,454 of PVHY01007698.1, read as the reverse complement.
GAACCTGTACATATAATCACATAATGATACAAGAAAAATGCCAAAAATGTGATGCGTGGGACACCAAGGGGTTCAGAAAGGAAGGTGGGTGCAGGCTGGTAGTAGAATTCATGCAAGACTTTCCAGAGAGAATGGGATTTGGACCAGAGGACCAGTTTTTAAGGTTTTACTATATGACTGTAAGGAGGGAAATAGCCCAAGCTTCAAGAAGAAACTGGGGTGAAAGATTGGAGCACAAAGGAGGAAAAAATTAAAACATCAGACTAAATGTACAGAAAATTATCTGCTCATTCAGTACCTATGAGGTTACTTTGTATTTCCTATATAAGCAAGAGATAGAATGAACCTTTGCTGGAATTATTTCAGAATATTCCTTTTAAAATCTTGGAAAAGTTTATCTGTTAAGTTTCAGGGCTTTTCTTCCATTGCTATTTGGAACAGCATCTTAATGCACAGATATGGAGATTTCTAATTGGAACAAATGACCTCATATCCCATGATACTTTCCCTCCCTAAGAAATTATTATATCCTACTAGTTTATTCTCTGCAAAGTGACTAAAAAGATTAAATCCTTAAAATTGGTATTAATTGAACATAAGAACAGAATCTCCAAATTTTCTATTTATAACTTTTAAACAAGGTAACCAAGTATTAATGAACATGATTTCTGATTAGAGGTGATATCCCATTTCCTCAATTCTAAGATGTACATTTTCTCACATTTCAATATTTCTAAAATAAGATACATGTAAAATTTAATATGTACAGTTAATGAGATATGGGGTTTTTCTTCCTGAGTTGTATCAATTGTGTGTGTGTGTTTATAATGAATGGATTTTAAATTAAAGGAACCATGGTGATGATAATAACCACTGGTCATGGGGACCCAATTCTTCAGTGGCAGTATTAGTAGACGTCATCTTGATCCTTTAGGAATATGAGTTTCAAAAGAGATTTCAATAAAAGTACCACAGTACTGTGGACATCATGAAGTCAATCAATGAACATGTCCATGCCTGAACCAAAAAGGAGAGCTTCACAATGACTCTACAAGGTTCACAGTTCACCCAATCACCTAGAGACCTCTCTCCTCTATCATCATGGCAATCCATTTTTTTAAAGAGGTAAGAGAATGCCATTTGTGATAGCATCAGTGGGACTAGAATGGATGTGAAATCAGTTAGAAAGACAAATGCTGGTTGATTTCGCTCATGAGGAATAGAAAGGGGGAAAAAAAAGCAAAGGAACAGATAAAACTAAACTGAAACAAACCCTAGAGATCTGACTGTACTGACTGTAGAACTGAGGTTTTCAGAAGAGGAGGCTGAGGGGGAGAGGAATGGACTACACTGAAGAGGATTATGCTTTGGTGGAAGGTGTGGTAACATACACCCTAAGTCATGTATAATGTAAACCAATATTAGGGCAACAAAAATTCATTTTTGTATAAGGGGAGGAGAGGCAGGTAGGGAGGAAGGGACAAGAGAGGAATTTCCCAGTGCCTATTAGATCAGGAGCTAAGCTCATATCACCTGATGGGCACACTACCACATCAATCAGGGCCACTGCTGTGTTTGCCACATCACGTAGGCAGTTGTCCTAAATTACCTGGATTGTAAATACCAAGATGGCAGTTCTAGCATCCTGACAACGCTGAGTCCAAGTAAAAATGTTGCTAATCTGCTCTAAAGAGTTGTTTGGAAGGAGAGAAGTCATTATGCAAATACACCATGCACAATTCAGAAATACTCATTCTTAAGATTATGGACACCACTGGGATGGGGAGATGAACTGTGTGTTCTGGGCATCAAACCAGTCCCCTCAGCACTGTGATGCTGGAGCACCAGAGGACCATAGTAGGACTGTGTGGCCATCTTCCTTGCTTCTCACTGCTCACCAATTACAAAGTGAGCACCAGACATATGTGTCTCATTTAATTTAATCAAGAAACCAACCTGAGTGACATTATCTCCCTCAGAATAATGAGGAAATAGAGGTATTCTACAGAGGGAATAACCTGGCCGAGGACATATAGTCAGGAAGTGTTAGAACAGAATGAGGTATTTCAATCACCAAACTATCCTGCAAATCATAATTTTAAATACTTCATTCATTCAATAAATATTTTAAGTGTTTATATGCCAAAAGACAATTGCAAAAAAAAGTACTTGAAAAATAAATATTTAATAATAGTGTACCCTAATCATCATCTTTGTATCATTAGACTGCCCTTGCCAAAATTCCATCTCTTCAGGTTCTGGCTGAAAATAACTGTACATTACATTTCCCCTTCCAGGTGAAGTGTAAGCTACTTAACAATATTTTAATGTTTAACTGAAAATATATCAAACTTAACATACTGTTGTGTTCCACACAGACAAAACCTTAGGTTTTCACTTCCATTTTCTTGTGACACTTTGTGCTAAAGAATGCTGTGTGCCCATTTTTCAGGTGAAAGATGCTCAAATGACTGGAAGAGACTTAAAGCAAGATGAAAGGTACACCAAGAGAGCCAGTAAGACAGCTGAGAATGGAGGAGTCCACAGGTCTCCAGAGCGGCTGCTGAGGCATCTATAAACCAGGAAATGCCACCTGCCTATTTTCTAACTTGGGAAGGTGCATACCTTTGAAGTGACAGAATTTAAGTCCAGTGTGGCACTTTCAGAAAATGGCATCAAAGGTTGGACTATAAATCTTTCTTATTCTCAAGTCACTGGACATTTAAGAGCAAAGATATTGATGGGCTCTTTCTCGCCTTTTCTTTTTCCTTGTAACAGATGTATGATTCATGGATTGTCCTTTAGTAGTCTCCATTTTCATCTTATTACTTTTTCTTTGCTTCTGCTTTCTGGCAGCTCTGAAAAACAAGGTGCTAAATTATTTTGTAGAATGAGCACAGTGAATTATGTAATTATGTTGAAGTTTAATTAACTAGCTAACCAAATAAGAAAACAGAAGGGAAAGAATTTGCTGTATTATAAACATAAATCCTCAGAATCCTAACCGTAATAACAAGTAGATAGTCAGAGGCCTGACCAAGCAAAATGTTTGAGAAAAGAAATTTCTTTGAAAGATGGTAACTACAGATTTAAAACAATCTATTTGGGACAAACATGCCCCAGGGGTAAACAGCCAAGCCAATGCCAATGAGTCTAAAGAGTTTTCTTACTGTTTTGGTTTTTTCCTCTGGTGGTTTTTTTCTTTGTCTTTTTTTCTTTTTTGTACATCTGTACTGCTCCATTCAGCACTTCAATCTCAAAATCCCTGAATTACATTTCTTCTGATATATCTGGCTATCAGCAGAGGTGGAAAAATGCACAATGGAAAAAAACCAATAGAATTTCAAGAGGCCCATCTTAAAATCCCCACAGCTCAGTTTCCCTTCCTCAGTAGATCCAAAGGTCCTGACGTGGGCCACAAGGAGGCTGCATTCTGACTTCCTGAAGACTCACTTCAAAATGAAGAAATTGGAACTCACTCTTAAAAGCACTAATCCACAGCAGAAAATACAGATCCTTTGCTTCTCCTGCTCTCTAAACTAAGGCAATCCATGGCTGTGAAAGATGACTGGTTTATTCATTTTTTTTTCCAAATTAGCAGAATCAGGCCATTTATCATATCACCAACTAAGGAATAGACAGGTGCTGCCAGCATTGGCAAACTTCCTGTGGCTCCCTAGCAACATCAAGTGTGAGATGCATTTCTCCTAAGGTCACAAGTCCTAGGGAAAAGCTCCTTTTTATTACCCCAGGACTAAGACCTAGAAAAATGACATCATAAACAGTATGTAACCCCCTAGTGGACCAAACTCAGACCTCCTTTTTTGTTCATTCAGCAAGTACATTATGAGCTAGGGATATAAAAACGAAAGGGTACCATCTCTGACTTCAAGGTTCTGGGAAACTGAGTACAACAAGGTAGATATCACCTTGCTCTTTCCCATTCCCCAATTTCTTTTAGGGCAAGAAACTGAAGCCATGAAATCATGGAGAGAGTGACAAAATCAGCTTCACTCCCAACCTGTGCTAACTCACTATGATGCTATGTACCCAGCTATAGAAAATGCAACAGTATACAAAATGCTAAGTATGTAGTAGTCACTAAATCAATATTGACAATTTTTTTTTTTTTTTTTGAGACTAGGTCTTGCTATTTTTGCCTGTGGAACCACAGGCTCTTGTTGCCTGGGGTACCACATACTCAAGCAATCCCCAGCCTCAGCTTCCCAGGCAGCTGGGCTATATTTTTTGGAACTAGGTCTCGCTACGGGCCCCAGCTGGTACTCGAACCGCGATCCCTAGCCCCGGCCGCTTCATAGACTGAAGCTTACAAGCACGAGCCACCATGCCCGGCCAATATTGACAATTATTAATAGCTCCTCATAACTATTATTTTGGTCACCAACTTTACATTTTTCTATATTTAGATTCTCCACTATCTTGGCAGTTGAAAATAAAACAAGACAATCATTTTGAAGTCATCTTTGTGCATGTTACATAAGCCTCCTCTCACTCAGGACCTTTTTTTAAAAGTAGACTATTGTCCTGATAAGCAATAATTTAGCAAATTCAGTAAAGTATAATCTCTTGATGGCAAGGTCAATGAAGTAAGACATGCCTGTACACAAAAATTACACAAATTTCTTTTGGCTTCTCTACTCCTAGGAAGGACTAAACATGAGTTTCCAACAGAGGATACAATAAACAAAAACAAGGAAAATATTCACTTGTAACATGAGTAAACAAAACTTTCCAAAGGTAAAGTATTTTTTATATTTTAATTTTGATAAATTGAATATAAAACAATTCATTATTTCTATTTCTGTCTTAAAGTTAAACTGACCAAATATTTGTCCTCTAAATTGTAGGTATTTATGTAACTGATAAAATGAACTTTAACCACAAGAGGGAGCCAGCATCATTCGGGTCACAACCAAAGAAAAATTAATCCGAAGGAAAAAACTAATATAAGACAGCTATCAAAAACATAAGATGGCATATATGCTAAAAAGGCTATTAAAGTCATTTACTGTTATAAATGAAAAAAAACTGCCTTTTCAATTTCACTACAAAATTTTCTGAAAGTACTACCTGAAAAAAACAAGAGTTCAGGAGTTTTCTCTGGGAAAAAGTAACACTATTTCAGACTTATCAGAAGTCTGATAAAGAATCTGCTCCTGAATTAAACTTGATAAAATCTAATACTGAGAGATACCACAGGCTTTCCCTCAATGGAACCCATGTTACTATTCTAAATAGACTAGCTAGAGATATTACAAACCAATGGAGAGTCCACAATAGAGTATCAAAACTTACAATTTCTATATATCCTAAGTTCACAGAATCAGAGGCTGAGCATTTTGTGACTCCTGTTTACACCCAGAATTACAGTATGAATGATGTTAACAACATCAGACTAAGTTTATTAGATTCTATTCTAGATTTCCAAGGGAAAATGTTTATATGATTCTTCAAAATGTCTTTAATTTTCAAACCCCTACTTCACCTCAATTACTCAGTGAAACCATTTATTAAAACCACATTTAATAAAGAGCAGTAGTAAAGGTAGTTGAAATAGGAAGCAGAATTCAAATGACTGAGCCTTAATGGGAAAAAAAGTAATTTCCATTGACCAAAAATAATGAAAATAAGCAAATGGAAAAATAATATTGCACTCATAAATGGTAACAAAATCATTATAAAATAGATGTTTTCTCATCACAAATCATATTATACTAGCTCAAAATGTTTATCCTGCCCTAAATTTAAATGTAATATTAAACTTCACTATCTGGTTTTCATATTAGGAAAACAAGAGGAACCAACATCTATCACTCCTTTTAGTTAAAAAAAAGTGCAACCATTCAAATTAATAGTTGAAAATATCTTTTTCCTAATAAAATAAAATAAAAAATTCAACTAACTTGTTATTGTTAACTTTCTTAGATGTACAGATGTTAGGACACGAGCTACGTTTATGGTCTAATTCACCACAAATAAAGCAGCCATCCTTTGGGCCTTCACAAGAATGATCTGGAAGAGCACAGTGATTGCAAATGCTACAGTGGATCCAGGCTGTAAAATAAAAAATAAGTTTTAAATGAAGTATATTTAATATGAGTCTTCATTTGGCTGAACTTTATGATGGGGGGGAGGTCAAAATGGTGTTACTTTGAATAGTGTGACTGGTTTGCATAGCTAGTTATACTCTAGCTAAAGAGATCAAGGAACAGAAATTGGAATCCCATTTAACCAGCCAGTACACAGCAACAAATTCAGCCCTTCTCCAGTGAGTCAAGAGCTAAGAGCCCTGACAAAACTGCAGGAAGCTGAGTGATACATAGTCCAAGTTAGTCAAACCAAATGCCTCACTTAGGATAAAACATAATGATGTCTCTATGGAGGAGATAATGCAAAATTAGGTCGTTGTAAAAATTTGAAAACAAGTAAATTAATGCAGATTTCTATATTAATATTTTTCTTTTATAACTAGAATGAAATATAGGATCTAAATGTTATCATAGGATCTCAAACACTAATCCTAAATACTTACAAGGTTTTACACACTTGTGGCAAAGAAAGCAATGATTCCACTTCCTGCCATCCTACAAAAACAATGTTTAAATTATGTTTAATTTGTCATTGAAAATCAAGTTCCACAATTAAAAATTAAAATGTCTTATTAAAACCTGTGTAAATTATTCATTCCTTATTTCTCACTTTCCTGGGCTTCACAATTAAATACTTTGATTTTAATTTATGCATTTCTCCACTCAAATGCCTCCTTGATGGGTCCCAATTTCCTTAACTGCAAAACTCAGGATTTATGTCTTCAAAGTCCACTCCAGTTCAAGCAACCCAATCTGCACAAAGAAGGGCTCAATGAAAATTTTAGGAGAATTAATGATTCATAATTTTTATGTGGCTGCCTGGCATAACCCTCAGTAAAATTCATATCTGAAAACTTTATGTAATTTAGAAAGAGATTATAGGTTACTGATTGGGTAATTTTAAAACTGAGAAGAAGAACATAACTAGAGAAGTATACATAAAACACAGATGTCCAGTTTAATGATTACTATCCACACTGATGAACCCCAACAGGTCAAGAAATAGAACACTATTAGTTCTTGCCACTTCCCCGTACTCCCTCCCAGTCAGCATGCCTCCTTCCCACTGAGCAGCACCTGTTCTGGTTTTTGGGGTGATCACTTCTTTTTGTTTATTTTTACTACCTACATATACATCTGTAAATAACTTTGTTTTCCTATTTTTGAGCTTTGCATGATCTTTTAAAAGAGTATAGATAATTTCTAGATGAACTAAAATTAACTGTGTCTTACCATAGTTGAAAACCAGTAATTAAAAACTTATGAAAAGAAACACCTTATAATAGTTACAAAAAGACAGCCTTTCTCCTGGAGATAATTTTGCATATTTGTCAAATTAAACTTCACATGTTTTTTCTGACCAGATTCAGATAAAAAGAGCAACTTAAGGATCTTCCCACCATCCTGAAAAAGTAACGGGTATGTCCTTTGTAACCCTTGCTTATCTGTAAAGGAGCAAGGATTACTGGCCTATTAGGGCTGTTTTGTTTTGTGAAATGTTGATGAGTTCATGTACCTACAGCTCTTAGCAAAGGACTTCGCACATAAAAAGTGCACAGTAGATGCTTTTCATTATTACTTCACCAGATGAGCGATGCTCTCTACTAGGGCAATGCCTTATTTGAAGCATCTTAATTTTGCCATCAACAAAAGTTAGCACTCATTTTTAGAGTCTTATAGAGCAGTGCTGTTGTACTCTATAAAAATGATTCAAGTAATCATTAACAATGATGAAGGAAACTAAGTTATATTTAAAAGCTTGCACTTTATAACTGGGAATAAAATACTGTACTAAGGTATAATTAATAATAAAAATACATTAGTAAAATTTATTAATAAAATAACATTAAACAAATGTAATGAATCTAGAAGCTAAAATAAAAGTAATATATTTGAATAAAAATACATTAAAGCAACCTATACCTTGGATGTGCAAGAATTACAGTGCTCACAGTGTTGATTCTCTACAGAAACGTATCTTTGACACAGAGGGCAAAACCTAAGGAGGAAAGTGAAACAGGTACACATTCTTAGAAAGATTCACAGTATACAAAAATTCACAAGATACTCATTAGAAAAACAGGGCGTAGTATGAACTCAATTCAATCTAGAATTAAGGAGGAATTTTTAAGAGGAACCATACAAATTGGAATTAAAAGTATATCATTGTAAAGTACATGGAACATCATTTAGTTCCTTGTGTTTTTCGAGGTATCACTATGATCTTACCTGTACCCTTCTTCAACAGGAAGGATTATTTTGCTGGGTGGAAGGTTTGTGAAAATACGCACAGGAGACTGTTTCCGACCTGTCTTTCCATGTTTATAAAGTGCATGATTATCATAATCAACCTAGAAAGTTTATAAACATAAAAAAAAAGTTTATGCAAATGACCATCAAGGTTCTTTATATAATAAATGAGTAGGCTAATGCCCAGATAGGAGTTAAACCAAAGTACTGTTGGGGAACCACCCCATCCTCATCACCAATTATAAGTATCAGGCCCACCAACCTGTGGCAGTTCTTTATTGGTTTAGCAGTTACACAGAGACATCCTGCAGGGCAGGCCAGGGCCAGGGGTTGGGGGGGGTGCTGGGAGGCAAGGGAACCCCCCAACCCCCCAGGAATCTTCATGCTCTTTCTCTGGCTCTTTCTCTTATGCTCTCTCATGTACTTTGCACCCCTTTATAGGCTCTTCTATGCCCATGTATGCACACGTACTCAGGTACATGTATGCACACGTACTCAGGTACATACCCCTGAACCACACAATCATGGGGAAGACAATACTTCAAGTGCTGGTTATACAGCCTAATGGAGGGGAAAGCCTGACTAGCTCATTTACCCTATAGTATTTACAAAGGATTTAAAACAGTTTACTTATTTTGCAAAAGTCTCAGCGTGGCCAACAGCCTCAAGTGGCCTCTACGAAATTTTGTTAGGAAAAAAGTAAAACATGTTAGGACAAATTCATGTTGCCTAGTATTTATAGAGAAGAGGTCCAATCTTGTATCCAATACGACAGACTTGACAATGGTCTTCATGTGGTTCAAAATTCACTTCTGAAGTTCAAAATTACAGAAGATGCTACGAAGCTTAGTTGGGGCTTTCCCTTTCAGTGTGTGAAACGTGCCACACACATCAATTTCCCGCTCAGGTCTGACTCCGGCCTCTGAACGGTCCTCCACTACTCATCCTTTAACTAGAATTCACTTAAGTCTCTGGCAGAGCACAGGTTTGGGGGCCAGACAGTGGTTTACATGTGATCTCAGACAAGTTTACTAGAATTTTCACCTGGAGAGGAAAATTACTGAGTTTCAGTAAAGATTAAAAGAGCTAATTACGTCAAATACTGAGCACAGGGGCTAGCTTTGGATAAAGATGAAAAAAAGATGAAAATAAAAGTCATGACTCTACTTGTGCCCAGTGATAGCTTCAAATGTTCACCTCTCTCCTCAAGATCCTGAACTCAACTGGCAGTTTCAGTGGATTATCTGGAAAGTAAAACCAAACTAACAAGTACTGAGTGCTAGCTTCTGGCTGCCATCTCCTCCAACTATTCCAAACGCACCCTCAACTTGGTTTAAACCTGCTACGAACCCACCTGATCACTAAATCATCTTTCTTTAAATGAAGACGTCTTAAGTGTGACATTAGGTCAACAACACTGACACCCCCTGGGATCTTGTTAAAAAAGCATACTCCCACCGGGCATGGTGGCTCGTGCCTGTAAGCTTCAGCCTATGAAGCGGCAGGGGCTAGGGATTGCGGTTCGAGTTCCGCCTGGGGCCCGTAGCGAGACCTAGTTCCAAAAAATAGCTGGGTGTGGTGGTGCACGCCTGTAATCCCAGCTACCTGGGAAGCTGTGGCTGGGGATTGCTTGAGTCTGTGGTACCCCAGGCAATGACAGTCTGCGGTTCCACGGGCAAAAATAGCAAGACCTAGTCTCCAAAAAAAAAAAAAAAAAAAAAAAAAAAGCATACTCTCCCTGCCGCCCGCCTCGGTCTCCTCTCTACCCCAGTACCTAATAAAACAGAAACTCTTCAGTGTGCAGCCCAGCCATCTGTATTCTTAATAAGTCCTCCTCAGATACTCAGATTTGAGAACCTCTGCTGTAGTTTATCCACAAGAATACCATGAGATTTGGCTCGCTTCGGCAGCACATATACTAAAAGAATATCATGAGATTTGTATGAGGCTGATACAAGTAAACCCCAACTTTCAAATATAGAATAATGAATTGCTTAGATTCTCAACAAGAGTTCACTGAAGAACTGACATCAGCACTGGTTTGCAAGCTAGTTACTTACTTGCTGTTATTCACAACAAGGTAAGGAATTGATGACAAGGAGAAGAGAGGTCTTAAATTAGAGTCCTGAGCTTGCTTGCTTTCTGCCCTACCGAAGTCTACCAGACTTTCGGTGAACCAATTTAGAAAGACTGCTTAACAAATTTAATCAGAGAGGAGAAAAAAACAAAGATGAGGAGACCAAGCTAAGCAAACAGAGTGTGGCAAACCCTTCAGGCATTCTGGCTAACAGTCATGGTGAGCTGCAGCCTAGCATGAGTGTGAAGAGAGTTGCTGCAGGCTCACCATTGGCCCACACACAGGTGTTAATATCCAAGCAAGGAGAGGTCCAGGGTTGGATCACATGAAGCTTCTGCATTCTGTCACTGCATTTTAAGAGACATCAATAAAACCAGTTCAACGCTACTGAAAGTAATGGGAATGAGAAGGATTTACAGTTTAACATATTGGGGGTGTTTATTCAGAACAGAGAAAGCTGGGAGGATCGAAAACCTATTTTATACCGAAGGGGTGTTATGGAGAATAGAAATCAGACTTATTCTTTATTGCTTTGGAGAACAGAAGTTGGACCAATGGTTAGATGTTAATAGGGAGCATATTTTATCTCAATATGAGAAAAATTTCTAACGATTAGAGCTATTAAATAAATTGAGTTGCCTTGTAAGGCTGTTGGACTTTGCTCACTGAATGCATTCAAGTAAGTTCAATGATCGCTTGTCATGAATTTAGTGAGAGGATTATTACAGTGGGAAGTTCGCCTAGGTTACCTCTAGGTTTCTTTCCAACTTTAAAATTCTATGAATATGTTACCTATTAGAGCTATGGTACAAAAGTAGGTTTTACTTCAAAATTACCTTAAAATAGTACCATAAGTAGTTTTCTTTTAACATGATTTAAACTCACAATTTTTTCTTCACACACTCCTCTACATACTCAATAAATATACGGCACCTTATTAAGTTCAACAAAGCTGCTCTGAACATTTATGAGTGTCATAAGAAAAAAATTCTTCCCAAGAGAATCTTACAAAGATTTTTAAATGTTTGAAAAAAAATATCTTTGAAAAGATTTCTAGCAAATGGAATATTCCATGCAAAATGATAGCAGATGGAAGAGCGGAGGGGAAAAAAGAGAACAATTTCTTTATGGTTACCCAAGGAGTCAGAGAATGTATGTGTCAGGAAGGTGGTTGATTGCTTGATTTTGCATAACCTAATTGAGATTATTATTATTTTTAAATGCGGGTTTGTTGTGCTAATTAACTATAAACATATGGTATGTAAAATGCATGCTGCTAGGGTAAATTAATGTACCTCTAACATACATCCATATTTCATAGCTTCCTCCACACAAATAAACCTCCTATGGAAGTGCTGTAAAGCAAACACAATTTTGCAAATTGCGTATCGCTGGTGGTAGAGCTGATACACCATTTTCCCATCATTATCTCTGACATTTCACTCACAATGATGATGAGAGGCATTTTCAAATAGAAAATTTCTCCCATGGAACTGATTAATGTGATGAAGTACTGTATAGAAATGAGGGAAAGCTCAAAATCTCTGCAATCCCTAACTTTTAATTTTATCTACACACAAATATCTTCTGTACCATAAGATTGAAACTAGTTATGTGGAAACCAAGACATTTAAGTCATCAAACATTTATTTGCACCTACTATGCTCCAGGCATCATGCTGGGAAACAAAGATTAAATAGGCCAGAGAACTTGTATTTTGATAACAGAATTGTGTTTTATTTAATTTCAGCTTATTCAAGAGGCCAAGTGAGCTTGGACCCATATCCACGTAACCTCTTATTTAAACTTTATATATATATATATATATATATATATATATATATATATATATATATATATATATATGTAATATATATATATATATGTAATATATATATGTTTGTGTGGTATGTGTACATACATATATATGTATATTACTATGCATAATAAACACAAAAATGTTTATTTCATGTTTATTATATGTTGGGTATCAGGAATTTCAGTTGCCATCTTGTAATTAGCAATAATTAATAATGGATTTTTATATAACAATAATAATGGATTTTCTGTTAAAATAAGTTCACTTTTGAACATGCCTCAGAAACCCACAATTTCCCACACAGACTTATTTTTTTAAAAGGTAACTTTTAAAAAAGCAAAGAGTTTTATTTTTAACAACCCAGGCAAATGTCCCAGATGAGGTGAAACAAGCGATCATATAAAGTTTGAAATGGAACAGAAATGAGATGGCCCAGCTCAGAAAAAAAAAAAAATATAGGACCGGAACAAAACCACTGCCTATCTCTCTCTCTCCTCCCACCTCTACCAACCCAGGGCAGACATCACGAATCAATCATGCTACTTTGCCACTAAGCCTGGTATTCTCCACAAATTCTTCAGAAAGTCACTATCAATTTATAAGGCTTAGCACTAAAAGTAAAACTTATCTGCCATCCCTTTTCTAGCTCAATCATTTTATTTTATAGGCAAGGAAACAGAGACCTGGAAAGATAAAGTGACTTCTGCCACGATTAAATAGCTTCTAAAAGGCAGTTCTAGGACTCAAACTTATGACTGTAAATCAGAATTTCTTTTCATTATCACGTCCTTCCTTTCTAATCTGTCCCTAATAAGACTCTTGGTTTGTTAGGTCTTTGATGACTTTTTTATTCTGTACTCATCAAGTGCTTTGTATCACTAAAGAGACTACATAATTCATACTTCATGAAGATTTGCAGCACTTCTGCCTTGCTCTTACCTGGAAAGTATTTAAAAGAGAGAGAGATAGTGGTTTTAGGCTTTTTACTGCATTGTGGTTTGGGGGCTTCTATAATCATCTTAGCCAGTGTCAGCAAGAAGGCCTAATCAAAATCTATGGGGAAAGAGCTGTGGAGAGATACACAAACGTCTTCATCAAATGTCTCATCTGATGAAGATAGCTAATATAAAAGGAAAAAGATGACGCAAAATGAGGTTAAAGTAACAAAAGAAAGCATAAGGTTTATTAAGAAGGATAACAAATCCACAGTAATTTTCAAAAAACAAATTAGAAAATTCATCAAAGAGGAGGTGCAACAAATATGGTTTATAAATGCACTGCCTCCTCACCATTTTAAACTCTTACCCATAGTGAAAACTCATTCCAGAATGTGGATAAACCGTTTTCTGAGGGGCCCTCTACTTTGCAATTTTAAAGTCTCCCAGATTCTGTATCAAAAGAAGACATGAAGAAGAGTTTTATCCCCACCCTGAAATGATAAGAGTGGTGGTTGTCACAATGCTAATACATGTCCCATGGACCACTAAGCCTTTTAATGAATTATCACAATATGACGTATGATTCTTTTTTTGAATGTAAATACAATTTCCGCTGATGATCAGGATTAAACCTTGACTTGATTTTCCTTCTTTGTATATTCTCCTTCATTAATATATAATAGATAGTTATTAGGTGTATTTAACAGTTAAGACAAACTTCAGATAAAATGTTAAGTCTAGCCAGTATGACAGATCCGGATTAAAATTCTCACTTCTCAATGTCCCATCTCTGTCAACCACCAATTTGTTCTCATATTTATGAGCTTGGGTTTTTTGTTTGTTTGTTTTTTCACCCTCTCAAACACCTGTTTTTGTTTTTCAGGTTTTGTGTACGTGTGTGTGTGTGTGTGTGTGTGTGTTTTAGATTCCACACAGATACAGTACTTATCTTTCTCTCACTTTACTTAGCCCTCAGTATCCAATTATGTTGCCACAATGACAAGATCCACTCTTTTTTATGGTTAAATACTATTTCATTGTATAGTAAATGCAATAATTTCTTTCAGTTGAGGTTACATTCATTTCTAACACTGTATGCAATTCTAATAGGATCACAACTCTTCAGATGTATGTCACCACACCACACCTACCACCAAGACACCCACAGTTCCTCCACAGTAGTCCATTCTGCTGTCTCTCCACTTTGTGATCTCTCTTCTCCTTTCCCTCTATTTAGATTTCTAGGGTTTAATATGTTCAGTTTTGTCTGACCATCTGTTTTATTTCTCTATATTTCACATAAAAGAGAAACAAGCTAGTACTTGTTTTCTTCTGACTCAATTCACTTAACATAATCCTCTCCAGTCTTCAGTTTTACCCATTTATTGCACACAGGAAGAGTTCATCTTTTTTATAGCTAAGTAGTACTCCATTGTATGTCCCTATGTGCCTCTGTGTGTGTGTGAGTGAAAGAGAGAGAGAGAGAGAGAGAGACAGAGAGACAGAGACAGAGACTGTATCCTAATCCATTCATTTGTACTAGGGGACTTAGGTTGTTTCCATAACTTGGTTATAGTAAATAGTGTTGCAATAACTATAGCAGTACATATATCCCTTTGGATTTTCCATTCTTAACGTAGACACCTAGGAGTGAAATTCGTAGATGAAATGGTAGATCTATTTTTAATATTTTGAGAAAACTTCATACTGTTTTCCATAGTGGCTGCACCAATTTACATTCCCAGCAGAGACCAGCTGTTCCCTATTCCTCACATCCTTGCAACACCTCTTCTTCTCTCTTTGATAATTGTCGTTTTGCTTTTCATTACCCAGATAAAGGCATTGAGCATCTTTTCGTGTACGTGTAGATCACCTGAATGTATTCTTTGAAAAATTGTGATTCAGCGCTTCTGCCCATTATCTAATTACTGTTTTTTGTTTTGTTCTATTTTTGGTATTATGTTGGACATATGTTGCTTTATTGAGAAATGATTTGCAAATAATCATAAAATTCTTAAAATCTTATAAAGCGATAATTATTCAGTGCATTTAACAGTAAGATGAACTTCAGATAAAATGTCAGGCCTAGCTAGTAAGGAGACCCAGGATTAAAACTTGGTTTGGTTTTGATTCCTGAGTTCATGCTTTTTCTCATTCAAGTTATTCACTCAACTTGTATAGGGCACCTGCTATGTGCCAAGCATTATACTAGATGATTATTCACTGTCAAAGGCAACAGGTACTCCTGGAAAGCAGAACTGATTTACTTAGTTATTAACATGTTTAGTTTATGTTAACTATCTGTGCATTATAAGAGTTACAAGTAGTAACAACCTTCAAACAAGTAACAGAAAACTGGCTGTCTTAGGAAAGTAAACCAGTTTTGAGAAGATCTACTAGGTGGACTCTGCCTACAGCAGAGCTCAAAAGGTCAGGGTTAAAATGGAGTATGCTACACATTGCCCAAAAAGGGTATGTTGACACGTTGAATGGCCATGAAAATGTCCATTAACAAAGTTTTTTAAATTCTCTTGTAGTTTTGAAAGTTTAAGGAAGCTATGGAAAAGATGTAAAAATTATAAGAATAAAATTGCTATGTTGATGTTACTGTCATTTAGTAAGTACCTAAAGGTGAACGTAACCTTCAAAGAGGAGAGAATGATAACAGAAACTGCTTGACTTTAAAGTCAGTAAAAGCATACAAATTATGTAACCACACTAAAAAATGCACACTTACATAATACTCAGTAAAGAAAACAGAATTCAAACCCATCTGCTATGATTACAAATATAATAAAAGTGTGCTTTAAAAAGAATGGAAGTGAATACTAAAAAATTTATTTGCTATTTGGAGTAGAGTCACAGTAGAGTCTGTCCCTTCATTTTCAGTAGCATTGTTTCTTCCAGAAAGTCTAAATAATTTTTGTAATGTGATATGCCTTCAAGATTAGAAAGAACCAGAAGCAAGTGCTAGCTCTGACAGCTAGGGAAGGTTTCAACATTTCTAGGGCTACAAAACTTTCATGAGAGGCCAGTATAATAGTCAGAACACACCAACAGAAAAACGTCAGCAAAACAGAATGCAGCGGCCACGTAGAGACCACACACTGATAGTGACAATGGGTGCATTTCAGAAAGCAAGAAAATGAAGGCAGGAGAGGAGATATTAAGCAGAACAAGCTCAGGGCCAGGGGGCAGGCCACAGCCACTGGCTTGATGCTCATCTTAGGCAGGTTCCTCTTCAGCAGAGGGACGGAGGAAGTCTAGTCAGCTCTGCCCTATGCCAGTGCGCACTCCCTCACTCACAGACCCCAGCATCTCTGCTTCTCTGGTACCTGTGACCCTGGGCACACCTCTCCCAAGAACACCTGGCATGCTGAGTGACACCGTTGAAGTGCATGTGGCATTCCAGCCACCAAAGAGTGATTTACTTCATACAACCTCTGATCAGAGAAAACTGATGCTCATTATGATGATTCAGGGGCTGTAAAGGTTTCCAGGGATGAAGAAAGAGGACATCATTGGTCTCAAACCTAGCGGCACCTCAGAACCAATGGGGAAACTTGGAAAACTATTTCTTCTCGAAGTTTTACCCGATTTTGATTTAACAGGTATATTTTAGTACCCAAAAATCTATTTTTTAACAAACACCTGAGGGAATAGAAATATTTAAGAACACCTGAACTAAAAGTACATATATGATATAATTTTAGTGCTTAATATAGCTTAGAGGAGTTTTTTTCATTTACTAAAATCAATGAATAGTCTTAACAGAGTATTTATTTAACAGAATATCTATCCCCCAACCATGCCAGAAAACAGAATATTTACTATACCTGGTAATCCAGCATACAGAAGCTTGGAAAAAACTGACAAATTCGAGATTCAAAAAAATAGGGGAAAATCCAGAAAATGGGTAGTTCTTTGTGATTATCTAATGGAGAGAGAGAGAATAAGAAACTGATATTGAAGAAAAATAAAACAGATAATATAACTGAAAAACTTCTGGTATCAGGAGAAATTACAGTTGTTCAACACATTTAAACCATACCTGCAGCGAGAATGTATACCAAAGTGCCATGTACAACTTGACCTTCTCCCTACTTCGATGGGAATATTCTTTTATGTCTAAACACAACTACAAGGCATATGCAAAAATTCTTACATGCATACCACTTTACTCCAGGTAAAGGCAAAGGTAGTGGGAAATAAAAAGCAGCACTACTTTGAAATCCAAAGGTTAAGATATGAGGTGATGGAGGGAATCCTGGATTAAGAGACCTGAGGTCTAAATCTTAAGCTTTAGCATTATTCATCTCCATTTCAGGGATGAATCAAACTAAATTATGGAAGATTCTTAAGAACAATCTTAGTAAAATTAACTTTTAAGAGAAGCAGTCAATAGAGCAGCTATTTGCAGGTTGAGCACAATGGCAGGCATTTCTGTACATTATGTCCATGTAATAACTCCTGGAGTTATCATAACAATTCCATTATACAGATGGGGAAACTAAAACCACAAACTTAGTAACCTATTCAAAGTCATATGCTGGTAAGTGGCAGAAGTGGAATATAAGACACAAAATTCTTTATTGCTTCACCAATAAACACTGATTTTATCCACTCTGATATGTAAATTTAATAACCAAAAAATAAGAGAAATATTTAGAATTAATAGTCATGTTTTAAAGTTTGTTTGCAAACTATTCCCAAAGGACACTACTTATATGGCACAATTAAAAAAAGAAGCGTGATCACAGATGCCTGACACTCCAATAAATTATCACCTTGCATGCTGGAAACAAAGAAATGACTATACTGACAAGTTAGACACTTTTATAGAAAATACTTGCAAGTCCTAAAGTGAGTAGTAACACCCAGTCATTAGCCACAGCGCTGGGATCTACGTGTTGACAACAGTCACTGTTAGGCCGCTGGATGTCAGGAGCCTCCCCTCCTAACTCTTGGCAGGTGAGGGCCCTGGGTCAGACATTGGTGCCCTCTGAGAGATTTGGAACAACTTTAGAAACAGGGAATGTAAGCTCAATGAGGAGAGAGGTTAAGTGTCTGTCTTGTTCATTGCTCTTTGCCAGCACCTAGCAGCATGGTACACAGTATCTACTCTGTAAATATTTAGGTGGAAAAATGGCAACAGTTAACTGTTATTCTTCATAATGTCCCCTTATGCCCACATAAAACAAATATCTTACTTACAAGTCATTTTAAAAATACAAGATTAGGATAATAAAAAGTATCTCACAATAATAAAATTTGCCACATCATCAAAAAAGTTGTTTTTTTAAAAAAGACAAAAACCCAAGACATGCCCATTTTATCACCGCTTTGATTCACTGAGTTCTGCTAACATTTGACAAGAAGCAGATACACAGATATATGTTTATTCTGCAGTAAGTAATAGATTACACACCTTGGCTTTGACCTTCTTTCCACATAGCAATTAACTTCTTGAATGTAACAGCGAGAGGTTCAACCAAGCCACCAAAAGGTGGATCTGTCACCACAATGACTCCCTCACCTTTATCTTCCTGTAAAAAGGCTTTGCATTCTTCAAGGGCAGCCTGGAACAAATAAAAGTTCATTTCTAAATTAGGACTAGTAGAAGGCACTTCATTCTATCTGGGGGAAAATGCGTTCAGCTCAGTCACACTCCTGGTACTGAAACTTCACCCACCCTGCCACCCCAGTCCCCCAGTGACATCCTGAAGCCTCTCTCATTCAGCTCCCGTAAGATGTTATCTTTGGGTTCCTTGATAAGCAGGTTTTAAAATTGCAAATTCAAACACCATCACTATCGGAGGACTACACATTTCAAATGGTTAAATTAAAAAACTAAATTTAGTAACCTAAAAGAGAGAAACTCATTACCCGTGAACACTAAAATGCTAAACTCAATTCAACAAACAGAAGCTGGGTCTGTGATAAACCCTGGAGACACAAAAACAAAGAAGACATATTTTTCCCCTGTCTGGTTTGCCCACTGCCCAGGAGTCCAGTTTAATAAGAGCTGCAAATTACCAGTTAAACAAGCATATGCTTTTGAGTACCAGGTAAATGACAGGTCTATTTGAACATGCACACTGAGCAAATAAGTGAAAATGCACAAAGCTTATCCAGGCCATGAAACCAAGCTATTACCATATTTTCCCAACAAACAGATTGAAGTGTTTGTAATCATTACAAAGTTAACATTAACCACTCTCTAGGGTATTTATCATTTTTTGCTTTGGGAGAAGTTATAAGTGACACCTGTGATATAAACTCAGTACTGACTTGGCAACAGTTCTCTATATCGCCTATAAAAATAAATCAGTACAGTGTACGAAGTAGCATAAAATTTGAAAGCTTAATGGCATTTTAAGCTTTAATAAACCAATGTGCACTTTATGATAAAACATAATTTCCTACTACTAATTTAGATGACCCAGCTGATGAAAGAAAAAATCTACAACATCCTAATTCCTTTTGCCTAGAAAAATCTTTATTAACTTCTGACAGGCAATCCCACAGTCAAGGATGGGGTGTCAAGAAGGTTAATCAAGTTTTAAGAACTGCTATGACCTGCCACACCATAAGGACTTCAAGGACAGAGGATGTTATTGAAAAACCTTCAAATCCCTTAGAGTTTGAAGTATAAAAGAAGGAAAATAAACAAGCAAGCAACAGCTAAACCTTCACTGAATTAAAGAAGTGAAAAATCAAAGATATAGGTAAGAATCAATGGTATCATGTCCCTGAGGGTGGGGGTTTTATGGTGATGGGCTACCGTTGGCAAAGACACTGGTTTATGCCACCCACGTGGAAAGTGACATAAGTCTTCACTGCAGTGATCATTGAAAAAGTAGTTGGCATTGCAAATAGCTATTTTCTGCTTATTTTGCCATTTAGGCACATGACATTTTTCATTTCCTAAAAAGCTATATAGTATTTGCTAATTCAGACTACTGTGAAGGTTTCATGTGCAGTGGCTGAGACTTCTGTCCCTAGAAGACCCTGCACACCTTCACGGGGGCTGAGTAGAAGCATCAATACTTAATGATTGATTCCTGCATGGTAAATATGCATTGATTCAGGAAGTAGGTAGCAAGGGGATAGATAGTAAAATCATTAAAACAGTTTTCTATAGGTCAAGTACTACAGTTGAGCGCTACTTAGATAGAGACTGCCCTTAAAATACAGAGAAAGGGAAACCTGAGCTGGACAAATGTTCTCCTCTAGAAAAGAAAAAATGGAGTCAGTCTTGTAGCTTATTCAACACTACTAGAAACTTCTGAGGTGATGCTATAAACTTTCAATAGTAAGTTATAGAGGGTCCCAAGAAAAAAGCTAATTACATTATATATAAAACTGCTAGCCACCTGATAGACGAAGTTTAAATGTGATTTTATTATCATTGTTATTGTTAACCAAATGGGAAAAAACCTTTTCCCTCCACAAGAGTGATAAGGGTTTAATAACAAAGATCCACAAGGAACTCCCACAACGAAACAAAAGCAAAACAAAAGGCCCAATCAAAAAATGGGGAGAACTAAAAAGACACTTCTCCAAAGAGGAAATACAAATGGCCAACAGGCACATGAAAATTTGCTCAATGTCACTAGCAACAAGGGAAATGCAAATCAAAACCACAATGAGATACCACCTTATACCTTATATATGTGGGTAAGAATGACCCACATCCAAAGAATGGGCAACAAGTGCTGGCGAGAATGTAGAGAGAAAGGAACACTACTGCACTGCTGGTGGAAATGTAAACCAGTCCAACCACTATGGAAAGCTGTGTGGAGGACCCTGAAGTTAATGAAAATGGAACTACCATTTGACCCAGCAATTACTCTCTTGGGAATCTACCCAAGAGACCTCAATGTGGGTACAAAGGGACACCTGTGCTCAGATGTTTACTGCAGCACAATTTATAATTGCAAGGTCATGGAAAAAACCTAAATGCCCCAAAACAGATGAAAAAAAAAAATGGTATATACACACGATGGACTATTACTCATCAATCAAAAACGACAAATTCGACAATTTTATGACAACATGGATATACTTAGAAGAAATCATATTGGTAGAAACAAGTCAAAAAGAAAAAGACAGAAGTCAAATGGTTTCACTAATATATGGGATATAGTGAAAAAATAAAAGCCTTGAGGAAGAGTCAAAACAAGCTAAGCACCAAACTGAAGCACACAACTTTGAGCAGGAGGGAAAGGGGGGGAATGGAAGGGAAGGGGGTGGTGTAAATCCCTGGGATTACAATGATGTGAAATGTATATATAAATAAAGGGGAAAAAATCAGTTATTGTTCAAAATAAAAAGCAAACATATGTTACAGTACTAAAAACAAGTATACAAACCAACCACCTCCTGGCCCAGCATGGCAGCATCACACATCTGCTGCTTCCTCATCTATGTCACCAGCCCTAACCACATGCCCAGTTAGGGGCTCAAGACCCCCAGCTTCCAGAAGTCACACTTGGACACATCCACACCAATATTCCACTAAACCCACAAATATTTCCAAACTTCACTTTCACACCTCCCTTTGCTCTGTTTTGAAGAATGAAATAAAAATCCAAGCCACAGTACCCAAATAGGCTCTGACTTCTTCCCTAGCCTATTTATACCTTCTCTTGTTTACATGTGCAAAATGCTGGCAAAGCCCACTTCCTCTTTATCTGCCTTTAACTTCCCTAGCTGAAAAGTTCCTCGCCATCTATTCAGTGACTTTTCACTGAAGTGATTTTTTTTTTTTTTCCAGGATGAGCTTTCCTACGCTCATCTCATCAGCTCTCAGATCGTAGTGATTACCAACCAAACACACACCGTTTGGGAAACAGAGAAACATGTCTGATTCAAATTATTTCAGTACTTGGTTTTCATGGCTATCACAGCTGAGAAACACATATCCCCCGTTAATTTGATTCTGGTGGAAGGACAGCATCACTGACTAACCTTACAAAATCAGCAGACTTTTTCTTCAATCCCAACCAACAGTTTGACTTTGTTTTCATTTCCTGAATGACTAGTTTTTTACCTTGTTTGGTTTTCATTCTGCTGTTAGCTAACATCTTTAAGGCATCTTTACCTTATCTAACATCTTTATACTTAAGCATGGGTCTCCATTTTTAAAACAACTGATCATACACATATATATGCACGGGCATACATCAAGATTCTTGGTGTTAGGAAAACGTGCTGATCTATCAGGTGTGATGACTTGATTGTTTTGCAACAGGACTGCTATGCTGTTCATTCAGAGTTGACATTTTTAACATATATTAAAGAAAGCTTCTTCTAAGCCACTGTTCTTTATATTTTAAAGACTATTTTTTTGGAACAGTTTTAGACTCACCGCACAATGGAGAGGAAGATATAAAATAGCCCACTACTCCCTACCTCCACATATGGACAATCTCCCTCATTATCACATCCCCCACCAGAGTGGGACATTTGTTACAACTGATGAACCTACATTGACACATGATCATCATTCAGAGTCCATAGTTTATATTAGGGTTCGCTCTTGGCACTGCCTATTTTTTGAGGATGGATTTAATAAAATCATAAATCTCCTTAACCAGGACATGAAATTTATCAGGGTGGCAGACACCCAACAACTAACCTTAGAATTATGATTTAATAACGTATTGTAAATCTACAAAGGAGATCTTAACCTTGTAAGGGACCCAGGGGAGGGTGGAAAAAGTGACCTGGAACAGTGCTCTCAAAGACTGGGTGAAGTTAATAAGGCAAAGAGAGAATAAAAGGCAGAAGGGACAGCATGGCAAAAGCCCTATTGGTAGAAAGGCCAGTTCAAGATGACAGTCGTGGGTCCCCTCCAAAAGGGAACAGAGAGAAGAGAGGCTAGAGAGTACAGGGGCCACATCACATAGAGAAATATGGGCCTTGGAAGTAAGTGGAGTCTTACCCAAAAAAGCAAAGTCCTGAAAGAGGAATAATGTGATCATTTCCAGATGAACAAAAATAAATATCAATAAATGGTGAAGAGCCACAATTTGATCTAGAAAAATAAAGAGATATTTCTGAATGTGTTCTTCTACAATAGGAAAAAGATAATGGTATAATTCTTACCTTTCCATCAAAGAAGTGATGGTTAAACATGTTATAATGGCAAAAACTATCCTCCATATAAAACTGTGAATACCTGTAAAATAATTGATGTATTACTGGAGTTACTTGTCTAGTCACAGCTGTAAATACAAGCTAAATTTCAAAACTGTGAACTCACACCATTAACAAACCAATGTCATCATTTAATTTTCTGAAATAATACTTTCCAAAATCTTGGGGTGTCTATAACACTAGATGAATAACAAAATATTTTTTCAAATTTAACAAAACAGTAGCAACACTATAGAACACTCATATATAACATACACATGTTCTTATGAATTCAAAGCTCATATATATATACATATAATCATGTTATACATTATTAAAGATTATGGAAGTTATGCCTGAGATGCATTGGCAATTAAAATACATTTCTCATAGTTAATAATTATAAGGTAAACATTTCTGTTCGCATTGATTATTTTCTTCTGTGGTTAACAAAGAAAATATTTAATACAATCCTTTTTTCTATTGCATATTAATAAGATCTCAACAGAGAAGAAAATGAAGTAAGTACATTTTTGTACTTATTACAATGTAAAAATGAAGTAATTCATTTTTACTGAATTAGTGCCACGAAAGAGGAATGTTTATTGACTGATTCATCTCATTCTTTTAACATGCTACTTTAAAATGCAATCAGCAAAATGAGAGTACCAGTTTTAGTTAACATTTTATAAGTTTTTGCTAATTTACCAGGCAAAATTCATACCACATCATACCACTGATGCATGTTTTAAATTTGCATCAGTTTGATTTTACAAGACTGAGCTTTCTTTATTCCTTAATTGTATTTGTACGTCTATCTCTACATTTTTCCTACTTACGTGTATGCGTCCTAACATCCTTGCTGATTTCTGAGATTGTTGTATAATACAGAAACCTATTTATTACTTCAATGGGATTTTTGAACTTTCAAGATTTTCTATAGACAACTCACATATGAGCCATATCATCCTTCTACATGATACACTGCCTAATGGAAAGACAGCAGGGATACCTCCTTACTTAGAGGCCTTCATTGCCAATCCATGACAGTGGCGCTTCTTTGCTTCTGCTTGCATCCTGTTATCCATTACTGACTTCTGTCCCTTCATTTAATGATTATATATTTTTTTCTTACATCCATTAGTGTCTTAACTGCTTCACCAGCCTCAGTGAGTATTACTATAGCAGAAAGCCCAGTTTATCACCTTCTTATACTGGAATTAAGTGCTGGCTCTACTGTGAAATGACCTGGTTTCAAACTCTGAGTCTCTCACTTATTAGCTTTGTCAATTTAGGGAACTGAGTTTCAGCTTCTTCATCTACAAAATGGGAATACACCCATTTATGATAAAAGTTCTTGAAAAATTGGAGATAAAAGGAATATACTTCAACATAATAAAAGCCATCTATGACAAACCTACAGCAAACTTCATCTTAAATGGGGAAAAACTAAAACCATTTCAATTAAGATCTGGAACCAGACAAGGATGCCCATTTTCTCCACTACTTTTTAACATTATAGTTGAAGTACTAGCAAGGGCAATAGGCAAGAGAAAGACATAAAAGGGATACAAACAGGAAAAGAATTGAAGTTATCATTATATGCAGATGATATGATTCCTTATGTAGAAAACCCAAAAAAAATCTATAGAAAAACTTCTCGAAACAATAAGCCAGTTCAGGATACAAAACCAACACACAGAAGTCAGTAGCTTTCCTTTATGCCAAAAGTCAAGCAGAAGAAGTTTTTTAAAAAATCCCATTTTCCATCACACCAAAAAACTAAATACCTGGGAATAAACCTAACAAAACATGTGAAAGAACTATACAAAGAAAACTTTAAAACACTGCTGAAAGAGATAAAAGACATAAGGACATGGAAAAACATTCCCTGCTCATGGATCGGAAGAATTAGCATCTTCAAAATGGCCATCCTACTAAAAGCAATCTACATATTCAACACAATCCCTATAAAAATTCCAATGACATATTTTAAAGAGATAGAACAAAAATTACTGAAATTCATATGGAATAACAAAAGGCCCCAAATATCAAGAAACATCCTGACAAAAAAAAGAGAGAGAGAAAATGCAAACTTCAAACTATATTATAAAGCAATAGTAATCAAAACAGCATGGAACTGGTACAAGAACAGACGATCCAAACAATGGAACAGAATTGAATAAAATGAAATAAAACCACACATATATAGTCATCTAATCTTTGACAAAGGAGTGAAAAACTTACAATGGAACAAGGACAGCTTCTTTAATAAATGGTGTTGGGAAAACTGGATCAAGACATGCAAAAAAATGAACCAAGACACCTCCCTCACACCATGTACAAAACTCAAAATGGATAAAAGACTTGGATATAAGACCTAAAACCATAAAATAGATAGAGGAAAACTTGGGCAAAACCCTCCATGAGTTACATTCAGAAATCTATTTCTGGACACATCTATAGCCAGCAAAAAAATGAAGGAAAACATAAATGGCTGGGACTACATAAAACTGAAGAGCTTCTGTACAGCAAAAGAGACAAAACAAAAAGAAACCCAACTAAAGGGGAGAAAATTTTTGCCCCCCACAAAAGTGATAGGGGATTGATAACAAAGATCCATTAGCAAAAACAAAGCAAGAAACCCGGTCAAAAAATGGGGAGAGGAACTAAAAAGACACTTCTCCAAAGAGGAAATAGAAATGGTCAACAGGCACATGAAAAACTGCTCAATGTCACTAGCAATCAGATGTCACAGGCAAATCAAAACCACAATGAGATACCGCCTCACACCAGCAAGAATGGCCCATATCAAAAAAATGGGTAGCAACAAGTGCTAATGGGGATGTGGAAAGGAACACTCTTACACTGCTGGTGGGAATGTAAACTGGTCCAGCCACTATGGAAAGCTGTGTGGAGGACGGACCTTCAAACCAATAAAAATGGAACTACCATTCAACCCAGCAATCGCTCCTTTGGGAATCTACCCAAAGACTTCAATGTGAGTACAAAGGGACACTTGTACTTGGATATTTTTGGCAGCACTATTTATAATTGCAAGGACCTGGAAGCAACCCAAATGTCCCAAAAAGGATGAATGCATGAAAAAGATATATATCAAATGACAAATTTGATGATTTTTTGGTAACATGGATGTACCTAGAAGAAATAATACTAGTAGAAATAAGTCAGAAAGAAAAAGACAGAATTCAAATGGTTTCACTAATATATGGGGCGTAGGGAAAACAAACAAAAGGCCAGGAGGAAAATACATTTCTGACTCAGAGTACTTGGTAAGAATAAATGAGGTAATGTACATAAAGTGGTTAATACACTCCCACCCACAGAGCATTTACTGAAGTGTTAGATATCATTATCTTAATAAATAACAATTATAAAAATTTATGTCTTCATGTCTCCAACATTAGAGAGATGTTTATCTCCAACCAGAAATTTTCCTATAATCTGAACCCATTTCTTCTTATCCTATGGAGATGGGATAACAGCTTTTCATCATTCTAAGTAAGTACAATATCCTCTAGTCCAATTTTACATAGGTTAGTATATCTGCAACAAAAATTTGCACTGAAATAAACCAAAGGTTCAGAAACTGAAAAATATTTAAACTACATGTTGTAATGTGATAAACATTCTAAAAATCTGTGTGATAATGTCAGTTTCCAATAATAAAAATTGTCTTTCCATTTGACTAAATTACACACACATAGTTATTATATACCCAGATCTATCTCAGTACTAGTACAGAGTGAATCAACTATCATTCAAGAGTTTTTATTCTGCCTTGTATTGCTTTATAAGTATATGTAAACGAAAACTTGTTATAATGGCAAAAACTATCCTCCATGTAAAATTGCTGCTACCTCATCTATGATGTCACCAGCCCTACTTTTGTTTGTAACATACACACATAAATATAGAGATATGAAGAAAGTACCAATGTAGTCTATTAGTTAGGAAAAGAATTTATTCACATTTACAGAATAGGGACACAATAGTTCCTATTCTGAAAATGCAATTTCAACTACAAGCTCAGGTGAAGAGAAACTATAAGGCATGGCACTTAGGCCAAAAAACTAGGGGCCATATAAATTTTCCAAATTAAAGATAAATCAGTAGATGATAAGAATTTGGAGAGTAGTGTAGAACAACGTGCAGGTACCTCATTGATTTAACAATCACCAGGGAGGTAGTTCTACCTCCCGCTCCATCTTTCATTGCTTCACAAGGACATACTAGTAATTTTTTTATTAAAAAAGAAAATTGTATTTACATAAAATTCAACCCAGTATACATGTCCAAAATATTCTTGGCAGCAGTGAGCAGAGCTAGAGAGAGAAAAAAGTTAGGATTTCAGCTTAAGTTTCCATTAAATACAAACAAGGGAGCATAATTTTTTGTATTTTAAATTATGAAAAATTGCTTAACTTAGCCCACTTAAAATGGAATTGGCCACAAAGAATTACTCTCTTCATTGACTAAGAGAAGCAAAACCAATTAGAAGTGCAAGCTCTTGAAAACTGCTCAAAAGGACATTCATTTAATTTGGCCATTCATTCTCTTTAAATGGGAGCCAGCTATCAAGCGGGTAACATGTTCTACACACAGGAAATGTAATAAAGAACTGAATAAAATTAGTTCAAGAAATGAACCTAAGAAATTCTGGGGTTTTTTTGACACAACTTTATTTGGATGATAGTTTGCCACATAATTTCATACCTTTCATGATGAAAGTAGAGCACATAGAAATCTATCTTACCCAATGTTAATTTTTCATTCATTTATTTCACTCATTTTTTCATTTCATTTAGACCCCTGAAAAGAAATATATGACTTATCCACACAGAACCCTGGAGCTGAGGCAGTTCTCTGCTTAGACAGACCTTCCATGGGACAGCAATAATAAACCACAGTCAAAGTACCACAAGCAAGTATTCCCTGCTACTGCCACACAAGAGAATTATGACCAGATTTAACTATGGTCCTGTGAGAAGTCTGAACCAACCACACACTCCATCACACTGAACAGAGTAAGTTCATCCAAACAACTAATATGTTTCAATAAACTAGCTCTCTCCTAATTTCCAATGTTAACCTAGTACAGAACTGACCAAGTAACAAACTATAGCATCAACAAACTAAGTAGGGTAGGATATCCCCAGTACAACATATTCAACTTTTGTTTACAACATACACACATAAGAATATAGACATGAAGAAAGTACCAATTTATTTTATTAGTTATAAAATACATTTATTCACATTCCCTATTCTGACAAGGCAATTTCAACTACATGCTCAGATGAAGGAAAATTACAAGGCATGGCACTTATGTCAAAAAATTAGGGTCCATCTAAAATTTGCAAATAAACGATAAATCAGAAGATGCTAAGAGTTCGGGGAGTGGTGTAGAAGAATGTGATGGTACCTTATAGATTTAACACTACTAAATTGTATGTTTAAAATGGATGACAGTAAATTTTGTGCAATGTATATATTATCATAAATATATTTTAAGTAAATCAGTAAATACAAGTATAAGACATACACTGAAAATTGTAAAATATAATTTAAATAAATTAGAGAGGAACTGAATGAATGAAAAGATAGCTCATATTTATGAACTGGAAGGTTAGATAGTAAGATGGAAATATTTCCAAACTGATCTTCAAATTCAAAACAATCACTATAAAAAAATTCCAGCTGTTTTTATAAACTGACAAGATAACCCTAAAATCCAATTGGAAATGCAAAGCAAAAAAACAATACTGGAAGACTTAGATGTCCCAATTTCAATACCAAATATAAAGTAACAGTAATCAAGACTGTGTGACAGTAGCTTAAGGATAAACAGAAAATAATTAAGAGTTCAAAATAAAATAAACCCATATATTTATGGTCATCTGGTTTTTAATACAATACCAAAACAATGAGATGTGAAAAATACACTCAACAACAGGTGCTAATATACCTGGCCTACTACATGCAAAAAAATGAAGCAATCCAAACTTCACACCACATGTAAAAATTGACTTAAAATAAACCAAAGACATCTAAGAGTTAAAATTAAAAGATTGTTGGAAGAAAAAAATAGCAGAAATATTCATGACTTGAATTAGTAAGACATGTGAAACACAAGTAACCAAAGTAAAAAGAGAAAAACCAGATTTGAACAAAACATGAAAGACAAGCCACAGAAAAGGAGAAAATATTTGTAAACTATGTCCCTATGGGTCAAGGATCCACAATATACTAAGAATCCTGAAAGTGGAAAAAATACTTCACATTTACAGAGTCTAAAGCTGTGCCATCCTGTGTTATAAAATAGACCCCGGAAAGGAGATTCCAGGTTGATCCTGTCTCATGTGTTTACCCCAGCACAAGATCCACTAATTCTGATCCTCACCAAATCCTCTGCCCCCAGACCTGTCCATTCCCTAAGCTAATACTCCCTTCACTCCAGGCTGTGTCGATGAAAGACAACATACACATCATCTGGTGAAAGAGAGTAAACTGCATGCCTTACTACACTTAAACATTACAATGAGATCAAATATGAGTAGTTCAGATACTTGAAAAATAGTTCCATGAGAAGAAATTTCACTCAGTAAGAATTTATTTCTAAATGAAAAGTCAAAGACAATTAGACATATTCACACATCAGCAACAGGACAAATGTGCTGGCTCTCTGTCTGAATTATGGAAGATTACATGTGGCGCTTATCTGACCAAATAACCAGTATTGCTTTATAACTAGTTACTATTTCTAAATACTAATTAAAGGATTTCAACGTTAACAGTAAGAAAAAAAATTATAAAATAAACAGGAGACGATGAAGGAGAACATTATATACTCTATTAAGACAATTGTTTTACAGTCTGTAAACTTACCGAAAGTCAATATCCAATAGGAGGCTTTTAATGTTAGACTTCATGTCACCATCACCTGATGCTTTCAACCTGATCAGCTCATGCAACCTAAAACAATTAGTGAAAGCAAATGTAATTAGAAATTATAAATTCCACAGTTAATAGCCAAACAAATCAACCATCAATATTCTCCTAATATGTCTAATATTTCCCAGAAAAATTGAGGAGACTTTGGCAGAAGCCAAGGTTTCAGTTTTGCAAATAATTTTTAAAGGCAAAACACAGATGTCAAAAATTTATAAACAAAATTCAAGAATAAAGTGAAAAAGACTCATATCAGAAATCTATAGGAACTTCTCTCAAAGGAAATACTACAGGCTGCAATTTCTTAAGGGAGGGAGCATGCTGTATATGTACTTCCTTCGTGTACTCAGTTTCACACTGGGCCCTGTAAGCTAAAAGATATATTTTTCTTAGAGTTAAAATGGTAGTGATCAGAGAAGTTTTTAAAAAATCATAGACCATACCTGGGCGTCCCAACACACAGCGCTCTTCTGAAGCCAAGCGTAGAAAGTAGGTCTATCAAGAACTGACAGGTCCTTTCAGTAAATAAATACTGCGCATTTGTCTTCTTGTTCTCCAGGGGACAAAGCAGTTGGCTGGGCCTTTTTAACTGGGTGAAAGAAACATCACCCACCACCTGATGCCCGTGATGGTCCTCCCACTCATCTGGTAATAGCAACTGCTGACACCTCTTACAAAACTTTCTCCTAGACAAGGGCAGCTCAATAAATCTCAAGTACCTTTAAGACATAATAAAAAATAAAGGGATATATTTTAAGTTCATTGTTTTAAAGACAATTGGTTTTGCTATTTTAGTATTCAAAAAGTATTAGTACTTCCTGAAGAGTTTGTGCAAAGAAGCAAAGGTGGGGGAAAAAAAATCTGTGGCCTGCTGGCTGGAACTGTTATCTGGCTGCATACATAGCAAGTGGAAAAGAATCAGCAATTTCATAAAAATTGAGATGCACCAATTGAGTCGCTGAATGAAGATCAATATCCATTTACAATGTGAATATAATATATTACTCAAACAACTTAGTAGTAATGGAGACTACCATCAGGTTTAAATTTATCGACAAATCCATGTGTTCTAACTCTGAAGTGTTAAACAGCCTGTCTCAGTATGATAGTTATTTTAGAATGAGATATTAAGATCATTATTCAAGTTCTTATGGCATATTTAGCAAGAAAAATCACCTCCTAAAAGAGAAAATGTTCCCACAAAGCTCCTTGCTTCTTAGTGGTTCTGATGGAGGTAGTACTGAGAATGCTAATCCCAAACCCCCAATAGCCAGGCAGTATTCAAAACTTAAAAAGAAACAAAAACCTATACAGAATTGTCCATAAGGTCTTTTTCAAGTCAACTTTATATCTGATTTCAGTGGCACCACTTTTTTTTATCCTCTTTTCATTTTATTAGAGATGATTGTAGAGAGAAAATAATCACAGTATGTTTTTAAAATTGCTGATTTTGAATATGCAATATCAGCGGTGAAATCAGCATAAGAAAACAGAAGAGAAATAAGATTATCAAGATTCAAAGAGGGTCAGAAATGTCAACATCTGAGCATGTCAACGAGGACACTAAAGGATTCTGAGAGGGGGCACAGTCATACAATTTCAATGGAACAAAACCCAAAACTGCACCTAGAAACTGAACACAGAATCAAAGCAGGTTTGAAAACTTTCCATATGTAAACAGTTTCACTCAAAGTACCCAGGCATGGCAAATATATATTCTGAATGGCTACAGCAAGAAATAAGGTGATCACCTCAGAAATTTAAATGTTTCTAGTTCTAATAACTGTTCTCTTGACAGCTTTATCTTTACTAGAGAGAGAGAGAAAGAGAGAGAGATCTGAGAAGAAACATAATGTTACAGTAAAATGTCAACAGACAAAGAGGTCCCTCAGACATGAAACACCCATGAAATGCACTTCCAAGTGCTTTGCAACAGAAACACTGAGCTATTACCTACAGGAGATGTTCAGTGTCAAAGTCATGCTGGCACAGAGATTGGGTGGAGAAGCCCAGCCCTCCAAAATATATTAGGCAGAAGAAATATACAGAACAACAGTTTCAAGATACTGGGCACTGGCAACCAGCCAGTGACAGCTGAGAGGAGGAACAAGAAGAGGTGAGGGGTCCCAATGTCCAAAGGCTGCCTGCGACGAGCCGGCAGCACAGACTTGGGGGACCAAGGATGCAGTTGAGGTGAGGACAGGTAGAGACTGAGGGGCTGGGATCCACAGACAGAGTCCTAGAAAAAGCAGGAGTCACAGCAAGCAGCAGCAAGACCAGAGAGAGGTCTGCAGACTTATGCCTCCTCATCCTGGCTGCATGCTGACCAGCATGCTTGTGGGAAGAAACTGCCCTTGGAGAGGGAGCGAGTCACCCTAGAGAATAGGTGCAGTCACCATCAGGTACACACGGAGCACACCCAGCACTGCCCACCAACAGGCCTCAGCGATGAAGCTCAGAGTAAAGAGGCACCAGGGAGGCAGTGCAGAAGCTGCAGGGAGAAAGGAGCCCTACACCAAGGGTCCCCTGGTGCTGCCAAGAAGCCTGGACAAGGCCTCAAAAGCAAGGACCAGCATCCACTTCTGTGAAGGGTTGGGTTATGATGTTTTGAGAACGGCAGGTCACACTGTCATTCCGACATGACTATTCTCTGGTGGTAACATAAACACTACCAAGCAGCACATGCAAATGAGCGGGCCAGGCCAGCCAGAGCACCAGCCAGAGCACCAGCCCAAACAGGAGCCGCAAACTGTAGCCACGTAACTTCATGGTGCCCCGGGACAAAGGCTGGAAGTGTGTTACAGGTCAGGACTATCCAGGTAAATTCCCACTGCCAACAAGAAATCAATTATTTCCTTTTACCAGGAAAAGGAAAACACAACCAGTAATTACGTGGGGAAAATCTTTTGAAACCAATACCAAAATGACAGGGGTGATACCATTTACACGCAGAGACATAACCATTTACTATAACTACATTCCACATGCTTGAGACTATAGAGTAAGATACTATTAAAGGAATATATGGTAAATATGTAAAAGACCCAAATCAAAATATAAAGATTTTCCTTTTAATTGTCCAAAATGCAAAAATGCTGATGGGACTAATCAGCAGTTTCGTCATCATAGGAAAAAGCACTGATGCATTTGAACACACAACCTTTCCAAAGCGCAACACTAAGGGGTCTAAAGAGGTGAAAATTTGACCTCAAAATGGGGGAATAAAGGAAAATTTTTGAAAAAAATGACTGAAATTTTCTAAAGTCAAATCAAAATAGTCAAGAAGCTCAGAGAAGCACAGGCCCAAAACCTAAGACAATGACCAGCAACATAATACTAAAATTATTCAAAAACTAAAAAATACTCAAAATCAGCTGCTGAGCAGAAAATCTTACAAGAGATCACAGTAGAATGATAAATTATGTACAGAAGACAAAGATAAAAGCTACATCAGATTTTTTTACTGGAAATAACACAAGCATCAGCAATTTAACAGAAATTCTCCCAGAAAAATGAAGAGGAAGATAGAATTACAAATTCATTTCTAATTCCAAAACCAGAAAAAAATACATAATAAAACTAAAGGCCAATATACTTCATGGATAGTAATTCAAACACTGCTAATTAATGACAGAAAAAAGATCAATAGCAACAATATTCATATTAAACAAAAGAAGCAAGACAAACCTCTCCTCAAAACTCAGTGGACTAAGGCCAGGCATGGTGGCTCGTGCCTGTAAGCTTCAGCCTATGAAGTGGCTGGGGCTAGGGATCGTGGTTTGAGTCCTGCCTGGGGTCTGTTGCGAGACCTAGTTCCAAAAAATTAGCTGGGTGTGGTGGCGCGCGCCTGTAATCCCAGCTGAGGCTGAGGATTGCTTGAGTCTGTGGTATCCCAGGCAACGAGAGCCTGCAGTTCCACAGGCAAAAATAGTGAGATGTAGCCTCAAAAAAAACCCAAAAAACAAAAAACCTCAGTGGACTATACACTGTATTATTCTATTTATACAAAATTCTGAAAATGCAAACTTATCTATTGTGACAAAGCAGATCAGTGGTTGTCTGAGAGCCTGAGAATGAAAGGATATAAGACAATGAGATAAAAGGAAGTTTTGGGGGGATAATAGATATTTTTATTATTTTGACTGGTGTGATAGCTTCACAGATAGAAATATATACCAAAATTTGTTAAACTGCACATTTTAAGTGCATGTCATTTTACTGTATGGAAATTATGGTACTTCAATAAAGTTTAAAAATATTTTAAAAAATGTTTATTTTCTTTTGCCAATCCACATACCACGAGGTGACCATATCGCCCTGCTTGCCCAGGACAGTACATTTGACATGCATGGTCCTCAAACTCCACCTTTCACATCAAAAAAAAATCCTGATTGGGATCAAATTATATGGTCACAATGTACGTAATTCTCATCCCATTGTTAAAATTATATCAAATTCAAAAACTGCAATGCAAAAGAAGTAACTTCAATGAACTAAAAATACCAAATTTCTGAATTTTTGTATACATTTTCATGTATGTGATTTGCTCTTCCAGTAACTTCAAAAGTTGACCTTTATTGGTCAACTTTTTGAAGTTAGTGAAAGAGCAAATCATTCCTCTGACAACAAATTAAAAACAAACAATGAGGGGAAGAATTAAACATTTATCTTGTCTTGCCCATATAAACTGCAATAAGGTAAGTCAACACTGGATGAGACAAAGTTCTTTATAAAAAAAGTGCAGCAAATACATACATAAACAATGAAAGGACTTTGTAACCCCTTAATATCTTCTAGGAAATAATCATTAATTATTACTAAAACCTTGAAAAGAAATGATGATACAGAACTTTGTGATGGATGGTCCAGGCTGGCTAACCTGAATGCCTGATCAATCTTATCACACAAAGAACAATCAGACATCTGCCTTTCAATGGGATACAAGAAAATCACCCCACCTCTTATAAAAGAGTACTGCCCCCAAAAGTGAACTTGAGTCTGACGATGCCGCCACTCTATACATAATACATAATATACATATACATATACATAATATAGGGGATGGAATAAATGTCAAATGACACTACAGGTTGTAATCAAACAAATCTAGAATGAAGGAAAATCTGCAGGACAAATGACTGTTTCCTCAATAAACAACAGATTAAAGTTGCCAAGCAAAGCAATGTTACTCCTGTTTGGATCCTGATGTAACCAATTAAAATATGGCAATTTTGGGCTAATCAGAAAAGTGTGAATAATAACTTTGTTATATATTCAGGAACTTTCTTTTTTGGTATTTTCATAGCATTGCCATTATGCTTTTCCCAAAACACCTTATCTCCTAAGAAACAGAGAAAAACATCTGTAGATAAAATTGTATAATGTCTAGATCAGAGGTCAGGGCGCTAGAGTACAGGTGAACAAAATTAGCCACATATTGATAATTGAGAAGCGGAGGATGGTGCAAAGGTTCTTTAAATGGCCCTACTTTTGTATATGCTTGAACCTTAGCAAAGCACTTGAAAGAAACACCATGAGATAAAACACAAAGTTAATGAACAAAAATGACTCCAAAAAATAACTAAGCAAGAATGAGATTATACTTAGCCTTAGTTTTTCATTAATGGGCAACAGGAAAAGAAATGGGGAAACGTCTTAGAACTGAGTTTCCGGTGTGAAAGGCTTTACCTAATATCCAGCAAAATGAAAAGAAAAAAAAAAGATCAAGACAGATCATCATGAAAAGTCACACCCCTAGGAATAAATGATTCTAAAGAGTGACAGGACCAAGCAGGTCACAGGTTACAAGTAGGAGATAAAGAATAACAAAAACATCTCAGCTGCCATAACAAAGCATTGCCTTCCATATTCAGAAGGAAAATATTTTCAACCTAGGATCCTATCATCTGTATAGGTATCAATCACATATCAGTATAAAGATATTTCAGAAAAGCAAGAAAACAAAATGTGTACTTCCTTATAAGCATTCAAGAAAAAGATCTAGTCAACTGTTAGGTGGTAAAAATCAGACTGACCTTACATAGCTACAAGAACCCATGGAACTCTAGAACAGTGGCCCAGAAGGGTAGCATTGCACTGGAACCAGCCACCAAGTGACACAGATCCTGAGGACACAAGGACAAGTACCAAGAGGCTATGTTGAAAAACTTATACTACATCAACAAAATACTTTGAAGCCTGTTCAGTTTTATCACAAACTGTGGGCTTGTCTCTTTTCTATTTTCTAATAATGTATTCCATATTTCAAAAATGCTCTGCACCCCAGTGGATCGGGAAAAAAATAAGCAAACAAAGGGCTAATCGTTTAATACAGATCATTAAAGAAGCACAACTCTGGAGAACATGAAGCAACCCTGCAAAGTTCCCAAAGAAAACAAGCAACTATATCACTTTATACTTGAGCACAGAATCATTCAAGAACAAAGGAAGTAAACAAATATTTCTGGACTTGAAAGACCTTGGGTTATAAAGTTACATAACTGGTATTCTTAATGAAGAAGTTCTGGACAACTGGTGCCAGGTAGAAGGACAACTATTCCAGATTAGAGCACTTCTGAACATAGCAGATTTCTCCAGGGAGAAGAACCCCATACCTTATGTGATATATGAATGTTCTAAAAGGATTCAGACAACTGAGAGTCTGCAGATGAATCTATGATCAGTACATAAATAAATAAATAGCAATTACAACATCAAATAAAATCCAAAACTGCTATAAACTCCAAGGAAAACAAAAGATTTTAGATGATTTATTAAGTCAGCTATGAGCAGCGGTTACATGGTTAGAACAATGTAAACACTAAGTTCTGATGCAACCATGAGAACTGGGTACGAAAAAGATAAGGATTATAGCTGGGAAGTAGGGAAGGACAGGGCAGAGAGAAATAAATCCTCATCTTCCAGATAGAAGAAACAGATGATTTTTTTAAAAAGTGGTAAATCTTAAGTAGCATAACAAAGTTTTCACAGATAGGAGAATTAGCTAGAAGAACTACCACAGTAACTTCTAGGGAGGAGGAAATGCACAGATGGAGATGGGAATGTGGATCTTTGAAGCATTTGATTCCACTGTCACATACAAATTTTGTTTTAAAATTTTAATCCATATACTAGATAATCACCTTTTTAAAGTGCATGACTTGGTGGTTTTACGAACTTCCACAAACTTGTGTGGCTGGAGCGAAAGTGGGAGAAGTCAGGGAGGGAACAAGAATGGAGGATTAAAATGATGGCTTCACACTGAAACAGGAGATGAAACCAGCGAATGAGGTAACCTGTCACAGATTTCTACCCACATCATCTCTGGCAATGAGGAATCAAACCCCGGCCACACAATAAACTGCAAGTGAAAGAGGCTCCCTCCTTTACCAATCAATGGGGGAAGAAAGTCACAATGATTGGTTGTGGCCCCATGGCAGAACTGCTAACAGGAAAGAGGAGAGGAGCAGGACCAACACCTGGAAAGTCTGCCTCAGCAGGAAATGCCTCCACCGCCAGTGGCTGGGAGTTGGATTCCCAAACCCAGATATCATAACTGTATGACACAGAACCAGCAACACGTGACAGACACCAGAAAGGATCCTGGAGAAGCGCACCATGTATCTCAAGTTCCCAACATGCTTGGCCTCACTATCTGCCTCAGCTACTCCTGGCTATCCAAGCAGCCTCATCTGTAGCCGTACAGGAGTGCAATTCCGCACCCAGGAAAAAAAGAACATAGTTCCAGAAAAAGAAAAGACCAACCGCTTACAGCGTGAGGAGCTGGAGTGACCAAAGGGGGGAATGGGGGGAGGGGGGTTTGGGGGAGAATAAAGGGTACAATACAAGCATGACCAATATTGTATGATAATTACAAAATAAAAAAATGTTTTAAAATAAAAAAAATAAAATGATGGTTCACGGGTGATATGGTAGTGGGAGAGCCTTGGGGAATACAATGATGTAAAATATTTATATAAATCAATAAAATTATTATTTTTTTAAAGTTGTGTGGCCATCACCAAGGTGATTCTACCTCAGGGGGAGAAAAATTTCAGCAGTCCTCCCCATTTCTCTAGCAACTACTCATACTTTCTATCTCTAGGAATTTATCTATTATGGAAATTTTATATAAATGGACTCATACAACAGACACATCTTACATCTTAATTTCTGATTAAAAAATTTGTTGTTTTAGAAATAAAAACTGCTAGAGGATAGATTTCAGCAAAATGGGAGATGAAGGGGAAAAACTACAGGAAAGGCTATGAATAAGCACCAAGTCTATTCAACAACAGAATAAAACAGAAACAAATACAGACATTAATGTCAGAACACAAAGCATAAATAATATAAATTCAAATAAAGGTGGTAGGAGGAGAAGAGGAAATAGAATACAGTGCACACGTGCATTGGTTTTCTAACGTTTTAGAGCCATAGGTTAAAGGTATCATTTTAAACTGAGAAATCAAGTAGAATACCTATAAACAATATTTGAAGGCAAACGGTTAACCCTAAAAGGAAAGAATCAATTAAAACTGAATACTAATTATAGAGAAGGAAAGTGATAGCAAAACAAATATGCTAAATTTAACATTAGTCATCATCATTAAATAGATGAAGGTAATCTAAAAAGAGGGGATTAAATTATGGTATAAAATGTTACAAAATCAACCACTAAAACAAAACAGACAATAACATATAAAAGAAAAAAAAAGTGACCACACAGTGAGAATGGAATGAAGCAATAAAACAGAAAGCACAAAATAATACAAAGAATCGAAGACAAACATGTCCATACATTCACTATGAAAACAGACTAAAGGTAGCTATTAAAAATCTGTCTTGCCCCAGATCACAAAGGAAAATCCAATAACCCTAGATCATCACTTTTGAGAAGTATGTATTTTCACATTTTAGCAACTGCAATAGGAAATATGATTCATAATCGCTATCAGCCAGAAGGAGGTCACAATCCTAGGATTGACCACCTGTATGAAAAGCTGGCCCTAGCCACTCAACTACCATCTCTTCAGTTTAATACCAGGCACGGCCTAAACAACAGGTCTAAACAACAGGCCTAAACAACAGGAGTTTCACTACCATCACCGTGACAGCCTTGACAGTTATTGTACCTGAAGTCCAATCTGCAGGCAGGGCAACAGGAGAAACCCTTGATGTTAGAGAAGTGTATACTCACTGTTGAAAGGATGAAAACAACCATCAACAGCTTTACAAGAGAGAAGAGAAAGGAAAATTCTCAGTTAAATAAATCTGTGTCCAGTCTTGCAATGAGAAACAAATCGGCAGTCAAAGACTGTCTACCACACACCAAGCAATTCCAACTGAGAAGACGACGCAAATCACAAGGAAGAGACGGAAGTTCAAAGTAATGAGGGACCAGGATGACATGCCCCACCAGCTAAACCATCTCAAGACACAAAGCACTGAGTTTAATATGTCTTAAGGAGTATTGTTTAATGAACCTTCACTTATATATCCGTGTGCTTCATTGAACTTGTCCTTCTGACGACTTCTTTTATTGAGTTTGTTAACGTCTTATGAAAAGATTAACAGAGAAGTTGTGCATCTTTCTCT
Source organism: Uropsilus gracilis (assembly GCA_004024945.1). Taxonomy (NCBI): domain Eukaryota; kingdom Metazoa; phylum Chordata; class Mammalia; order Eulipotyphla; family Talpidae; genus Uropsilus; species Uropsilus gracilis. The sequence goes on along the minus strand of PVHY01007698.1, from coordinate 23,548 downwards.
CTGTTCAAAAATCACATCATAATCATTTAACTATACTGCTTTCAATTTAGCATTCAGAAACAAGGCTTTTTTCAAAGTTTGGTAAAAGGAACCCGAGACCAAGCAGACTTAGGATTACTCAGTGCTTCCCCTTATTGGTACTCACTACACATTCCCTGGGGAGAAGAAATCCATTCTGCTGCACTGCTCAGCATGGCTCACAAATTGCAGGCTAGCATTTTGAAATGTCATTTTTATTGATCTCCATTTGCCTTTCCTGGAGTAGACAAATTATGTTTATGGCATTTCCCTAATAGCAAGCCTTGAAAATCTGAGTTTAAATGAGCTCTGAAAAAAATACAACTAAATGAAATATCAACTAAACAAAACTATCTGGATGCACATAAATTAATGCTGATTTTAGCATTAAAATACATCTTCCCTAAGATTTCATAGGTCACAATATGGGGGCTAACGTACGACAGTAGAATAACACACTTCAGGGCATATGGGCTGCTCGACACTACAAGAAAAGGCTAATCTCAGACACAAAATGTTAATCTATGAACTTCATACATGAAATATAAGGCATGGTTCACAGTGTGGGATTAAAAAAGCGAATATCAAATCCTATTCTGTAGATGGCAGAAATCTGTGAGATACCACCACCAGTTCCATAATAAAAGTCAAAAAAAAAAGGCCAGGAGGAAATACTACAAGATGACCAAAGTAATAGTTTCAGAGTAAAAAACCATGACAATATGTTCCTGTTTTCTGCACTTTGATGTCTTATTTTATCTAACTAAGATCATCTTACTATCATAGATCTCCCCGTGACTCCTTCTAGTTATCTCTCATAGCTCCTTAAATTAAATCATTACACATCAAAATTACTAACTTTTATCTTCAAAGATAATGTTTTAGAATAATAAAGGCATAAATCTAAGTTACTCAGAGTAACAACTAAGTTAATCTAGTAATAAATATGTGAAGTTACTCCTCCAAGTCTCAATTTTTTCATGTAACTAAATAATATTACAGGGTTAAATATCTCATGTAAAACGCCTGGCACAGTGTCTTGTTCACAGCAGTACTCAATGTGCACTAATTCCCTTTTCAAGGGTTTTTATCAGTGCCATGAATTCCCATCGAGTAAGTGGACATCACTGATTAAGTAGTTCAGTTAAGGAACAATTAAGTTACCTTCAGAAAAGCCTCCTCCAAATATTGTATGTGATTCATATGTGAAAGATAAAGAAACAAGACAAACAAAAACCTTAGATTATAAGTATAAAATGGAGGTTACCAAAAGGGAAAGGGGGGATTATAAATTGGAGAAAGCTACAAACTGAATGGTGATAGATGACGACTGGACTGTGTTGGCAATCATAATGTAGCATAGAGGTGTCAAATTATAATGCTGAACACCTTTATGTAAACCTATATATATATATATATATATATATATATATATATATAATAATGTCACTTCATTAAAGTAAAGTCTCCATCATACAACTTTATCTACTAAGAAGCTCAAGAAAGACACTTCAAGTTGAGTACTTCTTTCTACTTAGCCTGGAAACAACCTCAGAATCCTTCTGAACACAGCAGCATGGATAATCAGATGGAGCTGCACTGAATGTGAAAAACCTCTTTATCAGCAACCAGAGCAAGGGCTTCTTAAAGAGCTCCTCCCAACAAATATAACACAAGATGTATATTCAAAATAAATAATTATTTTCACAGAATTATCAAAGAATAAAATCTATGAGTTAATTTCCATTCACCTAAAACAATTATAACAACACAGATTTTTTTAAATACATGTTTACTGCATTATAAAAATGGTTTGCCTCTTTGGGCATTTTAAAAAGAGATATTACAGTAAATCTTCATGACATTGTACTTGGCAATGGACTCTCAACTATGTCACCAAAAGCATGAGCAATAAAAGAAAAAAATTAATAGGATATTATACAAATTTTAAATGCTTGTGAGTAAAAGGGTATCATCAAGAAAGTGAAAAAACAACTTAGAGAATGGGAGAAGATATTCCCAAATCACATATTCAATAAGAATGTGATTCAGTAGATATAAGGAACTCCTGCAATTTGACAACAAAAAGATAAAACTATTTTAAATGAACCAAAGACATGAACAGGCATCTCTCCACAAAAGACATACAAATGAGTAGCAAGTACATGAAAAGATGCTCAACATCATTAGTAATGAGGAAAATAAAAATCAACACCATAATGATGTATAACTTCACAACTATGAGGATAGCTATAATCAAGAAGCAGAAAATAGTTAAGTGTTGCCAAGGATGTAGAGAAATTGGAAGCCTGTGTGTTGCTGGCAGAAATAAAAAATGGTAACTCCACTCACAGATGAATACCCAGAAGAAGTGAAAACAGTAATTCAGATATCTGTATGTTGATGTTCATTAACTGTAGCATTATTTAGCACAAAATGTGGAAACAACACATATCCACTGACTGTATGAAAGGATAAACAAAATACGAGCAAATATTGTATGATCCCCCTTACATTCGATACCTAGACTAGTCATTTTCATTGAAACAAAAAGCATATTAGAGGTTACAGGGTTTGGAAGGAGATGGAATAGAGAGTTATTAATGGTAACACAGATAGTATTTGTGGTGATCAAGTTTGAGAATATTTAGTAGTAAAAAATTGTACAATAGTGAAAGTAATTATTGTCACTGAGTCCAAGATTTAAGAATTATTGAAATGGCTAATTTTTGCTTCATATTTTTTATAATTTAAACTTTTCAAAAAGTGAAAGTAAGTTTAAAGTCACCGAAAAAAATCACAAATAAAAATGACACTGCCTCAGTACCTTTCCACACACTGTATTCGGGACAGAGGTGGCTGACACCTTCGGTTATGGGCTTCCCGGGCAGCAAGTCTAGCTTCTGACAACTAAAAGAGAATAAAAAGTCCCACTTAATAAACTAACAAGCATGCTATTATTATAGAAAGGTATCTCATTATGACATCAGAACTCAGAAATCCATGCACATGAATGTTATAAATAGCTTTCATTCCAGGAGAAAACAAAATACATTAAAATAGGAAGATTCTAGAGCAGTTGGAAGCAATATCCAACACCTTAAGTACTGAGATAACTCATACATGATCATCTTAATGGGTCTGCTGAAAAGCGGTAGGAAAGACATGTTTGCCAATAAACCTAATAAAACTGAAGTTTTTCAAGTCAAAACTTTCAGAAACTTTAACTGAAGTTCAAGAAGATACATAGCTATACAACTATAACTCTACCTCTAAGTGCCTTCATCAGTCTAGACGCAAATGTTCAAAAAGTATTTTTCTAAAACACTTCTTGAAATGACCATGACTGAAACTCTTTAGGAAGAATTCTAACTCGCTGAGGAAGATCAGACACCAATGCTAGTACTTCAGAAAGGTACAAAACACTAGGAAACTAAACATTTGAGATAGTAGTTAAAACTTCAGTCATGAAAGTTTGGATTAAGTATAAATTTCAAGTTCCTGAACTAAAAAAAGGCCTCTTCATCTAACACTACATAATGTTTAAACTTAAAACCTGTTACAAGTCAACAAAATTGTCACATCCATTAAAAATTAAAAAGTATGTTTCAAAAAAGTTGATGTACCTTTTCATCTTCCCACTGAAAAAAATTACAGTCTTTTCTATCTCTACAGGCTGAGCAGGCGTAAAACCTCCGTGTTTCTTCTTTCCCTTGGCTCACCTTTACAAAGAGAAGAGTGGGTCCTAATTCGAGAATAGGGGGGGAAAAAGTCAAATAATAGTTATCTATATCAAGTTTATAATTTTCATGTGTCCTTATATAAAGCAAACTTTCTAGATATAATTAAATCCACTATCTGCTCCATAAGTACTTTTCTATTTTCTTTTTTTTTCCTGTCACAACGTTCAGGCACTGATTACATGAGAAATGATTTTGGAAAACTGGTCTCTTCAGAAAGAAAATGCTATTGTCAAGTATAGCTCTGTCTGTAAAGTGAATGAAGTGGATCCTGAGACAAAAATCAGAAAGGGGGTTCAGAGAACGGAGATCTTTGCCACCTCCCCATCCATTCAGGGAAATCCAAATTTTTCAAGTCGGACACAGCCTCTCTGAGCCAAAAGACAGAGAGGTGATTCTATCGTTGCCCTAACTTTTTTCAATGAAAAGATGACAACTGAACAACCCCAAGTAGTGACAGTGGGAATTAATAACGCAAACACCTATCCTTTGTCTCTTCTGTCCAGAAAAAAAGAAAAAGAAAAAGAAAAAAGATGTAACAGCTGAGGAGTTAAAATCACCACAGTGGGGACCTTCTGGGACATTTTAAGTTGAAAAACACAGCGCCCCGAGGAAGGGGCGTTTTCCCGGCAGTCCCACAAGCCCAGAAAGGCTTAGGTAACCCAAGCCCCCGGCGCTACCCACCGTGAGGGCACATCGGGGCTGGGGTAGTGAGATCGGAGGGAAGCACCACCTCCACCCCTGAACTCCCCTGGCGACCAGAGTTGCCCTCAGCCTCCACGACACCAAACCGCTCCCTGGGGGCCGCCATCTTCCCGCCGCCGTCCCGAAATCCTCAGTCAGGGAGGAAAAAAAGAAAAAGAAATAAAACCTCGGAAAGAGCGCCGCCGCGACCCAAATGGATTTACAGCGCCCCCAAGCGTCTAGGAGGGACTACGGCGCCAAAGCAGAAGCCTCGTCCCGAAATACAGCCTTTGCCCTAAGGAGCCCCTGGAGTGAATGAAGGCCTACTAGCTGTTGGATGTGCGCGGTAAGTTTACCTGTTTCTCAGTTGCCACCCCTATAGATGCCCTTTCTCGAGAATATAGCTTATTGAGATAACTCTTAGGAACAAGGAGTTGGTCAAGTTCAAGTCCAAGACAGCATCACCACCACCAACTGATAATAGAAATTGTCACAGCAGCTACTCTGATGGAAGTATCTTCTTTTTTTCAAAAGTCAAAGTCACAGTGCCATCTTCTACCTTCTAGCCATTATTTATAGCTGCACGTTATGGTTGCTTATCTGCTGCCATACACACACGGAAGAAAGGAAACAGTCTCTTTTTGCATAGGACATGAATGTATGCCTAGAAGATCCCAAACAATCGATAAAAATAACACCAGTACAGAAGGTTGCAGGACACCAGTTAGACATGCAAAAAGTCAATTGTACTTCTATAAACTAGCAACGAGCACATGAATAGCCGAAATTAAAAAGCAGAATACCACATACAACTGTTCAAATAAATGAAATACTTTAGGTGCAAAAGTGTACTGGACTTATACGCTGAAAACTGCACAATGCTGATGCAAACGTCAAAGAAGACCTAAATGTAAGTGAAAGTGTGTTGCTGAATGAAAAGAGGTAACAGTAAAGATGTCAATTAGGCCCAAGTTTAACGTAGATACGACCCAATTTCTTTCTTTCTTTTTTTTTTTTTTTTTTTTTTGAGACTAGGTCTTGCTATTTTTACCCGTGGAACCGCAGGCTCTCGTTGCCCGGGGTATCACAGACTCAAGCAATCCCCAGCCTCAGCCTCCCAGGTAGCTGGGATTACAGGCACGCACCACCACACCCAGCTATTTTTTTTGGAACTAGGTCTCGCTACGGGCCCCAGGCGGGACTCAAACCGCGATCCCTAGCCCCGGCCGCTTCATAGGCTGAAGCTTACAAGCACGAGCCACCGTGCCCGGCACGACCCAATTTCTAACCAAATTCCAGCCAAATTTTTGTAGACATAAACAGTATTATTCTGATATTTATATGGAATTGCAAGGGAAATAGAATAGTTCAGACAATTTTGGAAAATAATGAAGTGAGAGAAACTAATCTATCTAATTTCAAGATTTATTGTGTTAGACATTATTATAGATTAGTCAAATATTTCCTTATTGACTTTAAAGAATTGAATAAGAAACATACCTATTTAAACTCACATAATTACTATTTATGGTATGTTAACAGTATTGTTCTTTTCCATGCACATTAATTAGATCCTTTACTCAAATCCTTCACCTGCAGGAATCATGAATCCTCTTTGATCTATGATACTCTTTCCTGAGTTTTCCAGCAAGGATCTGTGCACAGTCTTTCCAGTAGGGAAATTTCTGGATCCCTCTATGATGATACTTTCAGAAATGTTTTTCAAGTCCTAACTACCCATTCTCATGAATGTTGGCATTTTTATTTTAAAATACCATCTTAAAAGTAGTTAAATGTGTCTTTTAAAAAGACCCATTTTTAAAAATTATAATTGAGCTCATAAACTCATACCGCCAGAAATAGTGATTGAATCTATATTTTCATTGTAACTTTTAAGTAATTCTGATTCTATTAGGTTTTTTTTTTATGGTGCAAAAAAAATGTATTTAGAATTAGCCAGCTGGATTCAGTTTAGATGACCCCAATTTTGTTGGCAACATCCAAAGCATCATAGTCGTAGCCAGTCAAACATACACCTTCTCTCCATGACGTTGGATCAGGGTATTGACCTTGGCCAAGTCAAAGTCACAGAGCTTGTTTACAGTCTGTTTGATCTGGTGTTTGTTTGCCTTGACATATACAATAAACACAAATGTGTTGTTGTCTTCTATTTTCTTCATTGCAGACTCAGTGGCCAGAGGAAACTTGATGATGGCATAGTGGTCAAGCTTGTTTCCTGGGAGCACTCTTCCAAGATATTTGGGTTGCCTTCAGAGTAACTTGGGCCTTCAAAAAGTGGGTGAAGGGCAGATCTTCTTTTTCTATGGCTGTGGATGCCTTCATACAGCTTTCTTGGCCTTCAAAGCTTTTGCTCTGAACTAAGTTTTGGGAGGGGCAGGGGCTTCCTTCTTTACTTTTGGTGCCATCTTCATAAAAGGGCTGATTCCACTAGTTGATGTCCAGTGAACAGCCAAACCAGTCCGGTTGACAGCCTTTATGGGTAAGCATCCCCAGACAGCAAAGGAACAAGAGTTCATCCAAAAAAGGTCGATGAGAATGCAAGAAACTTTGAAGGTTTTAAAATTAAGACAATTCTCTCTTATCTAGGGGATCATTTTGGGGAGAAAAAAGTCTTCTATTCAGTCTTTTCTGGTAAGCAGTATATATTGCATATATGCTGAAGGTGTCATGCATAGAAGCAATAAGTTATGAATGTTTAATTTGATTATCTAGTGTTATTTTTAGTTTGTACAGAAAAATGTTTGAGCAGAGAGAAGTTGAGAGTTATAATCAGGTTCTCAAGGGAAAGCAGTGACAGAACTGGAAATCTACCCCTTGAGGCCTGAACACACAGAGGGAGAAAAGAGAAATTCCCATGACAATCACTATCACACAAGAGAGAAATCTACAAGGCAGCTAAGACCTGCTCCAATTCAGGCACCTCCCCACCCCCCAAGAGAATGTAGACAAAATAGAGTCCTGATCCTATAAGCATCAGAAAGTCTTCCTCCGTGACTTTATTAACTGGATAAAGACCTTCCAATCCCCAAATCTCCCACGAAGAACCAGCTTGTAGGCAGAGGAGCATGTTGTAGAGTGTCTAATTTCTCGGTCTTCGGTAATGGAATCCTAGTTTTCCTTCCCAGTTTCACCTCACATACATTGAGAGAAACAAAGAGTTGTAGGGACTACTTGAGGTTCAGCAGATAAATTGGGGCTTCTGTTGAATTGACTGAGAAAGCAGGTGTAACAGTTTGATAACATCATCTCAGTGATCTCCATGGAGTTGATTTCTTCCTGTGTCTAAAGGACTCAGCAATCCAACCTTGCTTAGACTGGGCCATGCATCTAGTGACTGATCTAGGTTTACAGTGGAGGAGTGACTCAGCTCGGTGCGTGGGGTAATGCTCAGAAACGTTGACCCAGGAATCAAATTTTCTTAATTCTAGCACCACTGCACCACTACTTAGCTTAACCTACTTAACAGCAGAGGAACTGAAAAGACCAAGGGGAGGCAGGAATTCTTGGGACACAGAAAGAGTCGTATATAGAAAGGGGGAATCCTGCAAGGGCCAACACCTGTAACAGAGAGCCAAGCTCCTGGGAAGAGGCTTGGGCAATAAACTCTCGGTCAAGACTTTCCCTGTGTCTGTGTCTCCTCTTGACAAAAAGCTATCAAAGGTGGAAAATCAGGGGACTTGGTGCCATGTAGAAAACTCAGCTTCCTAGAGCACAGGACAGGAGAAAAGGGTGAAAAGCTGATCTGGAAGTGCAAATGGAAGATTCCAGGACAGATGGAAAACACTCCTCTCAGTTCACAGCAAAGCAAGAACTTTACCAGTGACAGCACTATTAAATCTCTCAGATCTCTCTCTCTCTCTCTCTCTCTCTCACACACACACACACACACACACACACTCACACACACACATCCATGCACACACGCACACACACGCACGGAGCTCAAATAACCTTCCCAAAATGTGAGTAGACATCCTGCTAGAATCTGGTTGATCTTGTAGGAGAGGTTTGTCTTCTCTCCGTTGTGGGATTGCCTACTGAGGCCGCAAAAGACAGAGGAACCAGAGGAAAAAAAAATATTCTGAACATATGCATGAAACTCACACTTGAGAGTATTTAAAGATCATAACTCCAAAGCTGGGTTAAACCTTGGGTTGATATGGCATCTTAACATAAGGAAAATAAATTTTCAGTGATACGACAAGACAAAGGAAAAGGACTTTGTGCACTTTTAGGAGAAGGCAAATAGATAGGGAAATGCATGGCAGGCAAAGGCTAGTTTAGCCAAGTCCCTTGTATAGATTCCCAAGGGTTGATGAAAGTCTAACTTATTTCCAGTGATTGACTGTCATCCTTCCTGGTAGAGAGGGGAGGAAGGACACCTTTACAAATTGTCCCCTGCTTTTAGACAAATACATGGAGGGTGCTGAACTTTGTCTTATCTGCCTTTTCTCAGTTGCCTTCAGTTCAAAATCAACCATAAGTCATAGTGCATATTTGGGCGTGGTGAATTCGGCTATCCTTTGGTCCCTTCACCCAGAAGCCAAGATCCCACTGAACTCCTCTGTAAATTATACCAAAGTTCTGTGTCCATGATGACAATGTGTCCTCTCTGTGTCACAGGCTTACAATGTTTAAAAATAAGGGTAATGTTATTTGCCCTCAAAACCTATTAAGGAAGAGGGGGTGCTGTTCCAGCAAATGAGCAACATTTTAGCTAGTGATCCAGAAAAATCTGCATCTCCAGCCCCTCAACAGCAAGCAGAAAGCCAGCGCAGCTAGGTATTAAATTGCTTAGATGCTGCAAGGGCTGCGGTGACCTTGCTTCCAATCAGCACCTAGATTTAAAAGCAGTTCCCAATTACCTTTAAGTACTGCCATTTAAAGTAAACACTTGAAGGGGAGAAGAGCTTCCTGGTCCTTTTCGAAAACCACAAGAAGATAAAAGGCAGTCTCATGAAACCTGACAGGCAGTCAAGCACCAGCAGAAACCAGTTCCTGCAGTCTCGGAATCAGCCCTGGATGTTTGTACAACTTTCTGACTTCTGGGAAAGGCCAGCTCCCAGATTTTTCTAGTATTTCTGAATTGTTTCAGAAGCCTTCCATGTCAAGTGGAAGTGTGCAACCAGAGCTAAGGAGCTAAGGAGGACTCAGTTTCAAAGGAAAAATAAACACCTCTCTTTACTTAGAGTAGATTAGCTGCTGCTTTTCAAGATCACATACTTTCAAAGTCCAGGTCTCAAATAACCCACCAGTCAACATTCAGGGACAATGGCCACCAAATAGCAGGTCAGCTGTTCACCATCTGGAAACCATGTCAGGATTCCGAGCAAACTCTTAGTTTCTCAGGGAGTCAGATTGGGATGAATCTTACACTATGACCCAGAGACCTCAGGTGCCTTTTCCTCTCAACCCCAGATGTCACACAACAGGAAACTTTAGTCTTTTAATTCCAAATCTCTCACCGTGTTCTAAGAAAAATAATGTCAAATCCAGAAAGGTGCTTGTGCATATAACCTTCAGTTATATAATTTCTACATAATCTAGATACAGGTTCTTTATCAGCTGTTAATCAAATGTCTCCCAGTCTGTGACTATTAGAAATTTCATTTTCTTAAGTGTCTTTTGAATAGCAAAAGCTTTTCATTTTGATGAAGATCAGTGTATCCAGTTTTTCTTTTATGGTTTGTAACATTTGTTGTCTAAGAAATCTTTGCAAACACAAGGTTACTACATTTTCTCCTGCTTTCTTCTAGAAGTTTTAGCTCACATCTCAGGTCTTTGCAAGGCGTGAAGATTCAGGTGTGTGTGTTTGTGTAGTTATTAAGGAATCATTTGCTAAAAAAGTCTAGGTTGCTTTTTTCCCCCTTTGAAATATCTTAGCACCTTTGTGAAACATTCACTTTATTGACCTTCTGTGGTTTATTTCTGAATCCACTATTCTGTGTCACTGAATAGTGTCATTTGTCTACCTTATACTAACTTAAAAGTAGTCACTATTGATTGCTGTAGTTTTACAACAGTAGATTTTTAAGACCATGTAGTGTTCATGTGCCTATTAGAATTAGCCTGTCGGGGAAAGCAAGTGGGAGGATAGGTAGAAAAAAATTTTAGTTTGCCAGTTTTACAAAAATTTTGGATGGCATTTTGTGCTGAATCTGTATCTGAGAGTATCAATATATTATCAATACATAATTGTGGAATAGCCTTCCACTTATTTAAATATTTAACTTTTTTCAATTCTATTTTGTTTGATTTGGCATCTTGCACATCTTTGGTTGGATTTTTGGGAATCTGATATTTGGCTGCTATAGAAATGACTCTTTTAAATTTCTTTTTGGCCTATTTTGTTATGTAAAGCTGTGCAATCACCAATCACTTATTAGCTCTAATAGTTGATGGTTTTTTGAAAGTTCTACCTGCCTCATTATGTCATCTTTCAACGTGTTCTATTTCTTACATTAGACCCTTAAGCCTTTTTCCTCTTGTCTGCCTCAGTGGTACAGGCTAGACCCTCGTTAGTGTTTAATGGGACAAAAACAGTGAGAATAGGTTTCCTGTCAGGTTATAGTGAAATAGGGGTAGCAGACATCTCTGTCATGTTCCTGATCTCAGAGGGAAAGCATGATCAGCAGAATAACAGTCTCCAAAGATACCACATCCTACTCTCTAGAGCTTGGGAATGACACATGCAAAGGAGAATTAAAGGCACAGATGCAATTAGGATTGTAAATCAAACAGCTTTAAAACAGGGAGAAAACACTGGGTTACCTGCTAGGCCCAACATCATGACCAGGGGCCTTAAAAGTGGAAGTGGGAGGCAGAAGAGATGGTGTCGGAGTGATGAGATGATTTAACCCCACCTCTGGATTTGAAGAGGAAGCCAGCTACAAGCCAAGGACACTGTGTGGTCTCTCCCAGGAAGGACAAGGAATAGATTTTCCAAGAGCCTTCAAAAAGAAGAGAGGGATGCAGCTCCACTGACACGCAGATGTTAGCCATGCAAGGGCCAAATTAGCCCCAAAGGAGACGTCTACCCTGTAGAACTAGAAGATGATCAGCTTCTGTTTTTAACCCTAAACTTTAGGGTCATTAGGAACAGCAACTCATAAAGCTTTAGGTTTGCTGATGCCAAATGTGATGTGAATGGTGCTGTGGGGAGGTTGTGTTGTTGTCCCCTTGCTGGTCTTTCTAGTTTATTCTTGAAACAGGTTTTTAACACTAACGTTTCCTCTGACATCTGTCAGCATTTTTACTTCCTCTGGCTGCTTGCCAGTCTGAGCTTTTCTCATTTTCATGTTACGTTGTTCTTTCTTAGCTTTTATCATTGCTTCGGTTTCTTCTAAAATTTTTCAAATGGTAGATGATTGCTTTCCTTTGCTTTCTTAATGTTCTCAGGGCATCCTCACTTTGAGTCTTGTGCAGATGGTTGCCCTGTTTTCCTAGAGTGTATTTTAAGGTATGGCCATGTTCAAATGAGGTGGATTTTCATATTCCATTTTTAGAGGACTCCTTGGTGGGGGGTGAGGTGGGTCAGGACAGTTTCCTACTTTCATGGTTCCAAGGTTCCTTTCTGCATTACTATGAGCATTAGGTGACAGGTGGTGTATATCTCTGCAGTACTTTGAGTGGTCTCATTTGGTCGTTACAGTATCTGACCCTCCTCTTCCTCTCCCGTCTCCTACCCTCCTTGCCTGGTCACTGTGAGCTTGCTACCCATGAACTTCTGAGTGTAAGCCTGCACCCCCTCACTGGCTACATCTCAGCACCTGGGGAGACCCAGGCTTCTCCGAGCAGCACACTTATCCTCTCTGTAGGTTCCCTCTGCCAGCTGCCAGCAGCTTGCTGGACAGCCCTCCCCATTTTTATTTATTTATTTTTTTTTTTTTGAGACTAGGTCTCGCTATTTTTGCCCATGAAATTGCAGGTTCATGTTGCCCAGGGTACCAGACTCAAGTAATCCCCAGCCTCAGCTTCCCAGGTAGCTGGGATTACAGGTGCGCGGCACCACGCCCAGCTATTTTTTTGGAACTAGGTCTCACTAGAGGCCCCACACGGGACTCGAACCGTGATCCCTAGTCCCAGCCACTTTATAGGCTGAAGCTTACAGGCAGGAGCCACTGTGCCTGGCAGCCCTCCCCAATTTTGATGGTGGTTTTAGTTTCATGAATTGGAGACTCCCCAGCTTACCCCTCTGCCTACTCCTCCAATTATCCCCACGTGGCTATTGGTGGTTTTAGCCCATACTGTGGATTCTCGAATTCACCTATATTTTGGGCAAATGGTGACACGGTCTTCCTTTGCTCTAGGATAGATTTGTGGGATCCAGGGAGGTTTAAGAACTGTGCGGCCATCCAGACTCCTAGAATTGATTTTTCATAAGGATGTATTTTTCTCCTGACAGCATCATTCCCAGGCCAGGAGAGAAAAGGCTAAGTAACAAATAAACTAAGAGGCCAGGCATGGTGGCTCGTGCTTGTAAGCTTCAGCCTATGAAGCGGCTGGGGCTAGGGATTGCGGTTCGAGTCCCGCCTGGGGCCCGTAGAAAGACCTAGTTCCAAAAAAAATAGCTGGGCGTGGTGGCACGCGCCTGTCATCTCAGCTACCTGGGAAGCTGAGGCTGGGGATTGCTTGAGTCTGTGGTACCCCGGGCAACGAGAGCCTGCAGTTCAACAGGCAAAAATAGCAAGACCTAGTCTCTAAACAAACAAACAAACAAACAAACAAATAAATAAAAACCAGGGTTTTTTTAAAAAAACAAAAAAAAAAAAACCTAAGACCTGTGGTGCCTGAACACACACACTTGCTTCCTGCTCACAACATAGTCCCCTGCGAGCAGTAGGCTCTCTTGGCAGCTCACCAAGCAGCAGTGCACTGGCCCTATCACTCTCACTCTGCAGATTCCTTGTTTATAGGCAAATGGTGAGCCAAGAGAGGGGCCAGGCGGTCACTGACTGCAGCTCCTACTGCCGGGACTGGAAGTGACACATAGCACGTCCCCATGTCTCACTGGCCAAAACTCAGTTACAGGGCGCCAAACTGATGACCAGAGTAACCTCAATGTGTGGTGTGTTGCTGAGCATCTTTGCTATCATTCTGTGTAGCTGCCCAGGAAACCTGGGAAGAGAAGGTAAGCTATAAAATAAAAGACACTGCCTGCCTCTTCATCTATCAGAGACGTAATGTGATCAAAGAACAGGTCAATATTTTTCTTTAGAAGTTTTTTATTTTTTTAGTATGGTATTTGCAACTGAAAAATTTTCTCTAAAGCAATTTTCAAGTCTCAAAAAAAAAAAAAAAAAAAAAAAAACCCCATATTTCCATGGTCTTCCACTGCCAACAATTTTGGTGGAGAATAAGATAGCATATGAAAGTTTCTCTAATGATCAAGGTTCTGGTTAAATATATCCTTTAGAGTTAAAAAGAATTAAATTTACCATTAACATAAGAAGTCAGAAAATGGTGATTTGGCCCCATTTTATAAACATCAATGGGATTGGGCTGCAAACACTCTAAATATCTGACACACTTCAGGAGAAATCTAGCTTTTAGACAATGATTTTTATTACCTTCATTCTAACATGTTTGACACTATAAATATACCAAATGAAAAAACAATATTTAAATAAGAATTAAATTCATGAACATTTACAAAATATAACCAATATAATCTAACTTGCAATTATATCTTAAATAGTTCAGCTTTACTTTTCTGGCTGCTCAGCCCATTTAAAAATATTTCCACACTATTTAAATTTTAGGATATAAAACAGTTAACAATTAACTACAGCTTCCATTATAAAAATTAAAATATAACAATTTTCAAAATACTGAGAAAACTGTTCAATGAAAGCAGTACCCACATCATAGCAACTTATTTTAGAACATATCTTCAAAAGGCACAGTTGAGTTACTAGTGTATACTTAAGGAGAGTAGCTTGACTCTTGGATTTCCAGTCGATTTTCCATGATAAGATCATGGAGTGAGGAGGAGGATAAGATTCAGGTTTCCAAGAGCTCATGGGGTAGCAGGGCCCCCTCGTCACAACCATGAAGACCCAGGGAAGGGTGTGAAGAAATGAGACTGCAGTTCTGTCTTGCATCCTAATTTAACCTTCAGAAAATGCTTTTTACAAAAAATACTTCATTTAAAAAAATCACGAGACAGAAATCTTAACCCACCCCCCCCACCAAAAAGAAAGGCCAAGATCACAAACTGCCAAATTTGAGTAGTGATGTTTTCATATGGAATCTAGAGAATGAAGCTACTGCTTCTTTGGAACCCTATCACCATACTGGGCATGTCAATTTAAATCACTTGGTGAGCTAAAAGTGCTACAAATTCCCTGGAACTTCAGCCTACTGATATTAAAAATAAATTATATATGATTTTATGGTTACTATTGTCAAGCTCCCCTTTAATGAAAGCTGACACACTGAAGTTGGCTTTAGTATCAGCCATCTCAAGTAGCCTACAGTACTATTATTTTTACAAGTTTATGCCCAGAACCTCAGACACAATGCAATTCAGTTTACACTTGAAGGTATGGTTTAGACTTTTCACAAAAATTAGTATGAATTGAAGTATTCAACTGAACAAGAAAATACTCGATCCCATGCAAGAAACAAAAGGAAATTTTTAATGCTATTTTAGAATTTCAATCTTTATTTCCACTTTATTTCCTCAAGTCTCCACTGAGTTTCTCCATTTTTTTAAAAAGAGATATTTTTAGATTTTTTTCTCCCTTACTATTATAAAATAATTGACCAAAATATCCTGAAGTATAAAAAAAAATTGGTCTTTGTTACTTACCCAAGATATAATTTTTGGTCCCTGATAATGGTGACCTCAAGGGTACTTATTCAAGTTCTAAAATAGCAGCTTTTTTAATTAAGGCAACATTGTTTTATATTACCTGTTTTTCTATTAACTACTCTTTTAAAAGTTCATAAGAGCAACTTCACCCTTAAAGGCCTTTTATAAGAAGATTTAATATGAACAATACCCTCAATATTTAAAAAAAAATACATAAAAAATTATGGTATTCAGAGTCAAGAGATACCTTATTTTTCTGCTTGTAATTCTAAAGTAATTACAATCATTTTAAAATGTGTAAACCATGAAATTAACTTTTCAACTAATAACAACACAAAATACAATTTTCTACAAAAATACAATATAGAAGATATATCACTCTTTCCCTGAAAGAGACAGTTAATATTTGGACAAAAAACTGTAAACTTTTGATCACATTTAAAATATAACCCTTTAAATATTTAAATTATTTGAGTTTGGCAATTTACTCTCTTAACAACAGACTAACACTATTGTAATGTCTGAACAATACAATAATGATGAGCAGGTTCTTTCTTCTTCTCTTACAACTACTACCAGGAAGAAAAAAATGGCTTCCTGCAATGGATAGTCTGGGTGAATGAATTGCTGAGTTGGACAATCCGACCCTGGCTGCCGCCTTGGCTGCGCTCCACGATCACACAAGGCATCTGTACTAGCTGGAGAGGACTCTTCCTGTCCTTCAATGCATGAGTGAGATTTAAGATCTGTGGAAAGAAGAGATATTGTCACCAGTTCAACAAAGAGGAAAAAACTTCAGTTCAATGACATTATTCTACTATTGATTCATAGCTACAGTTGTTATTTATTTATGCTGAAGCGTTTGTGATGAGTTATGAAGCATTTGCGATGAGTTACCGCTAACAAGTATCTATTATGTAGATGCATTTAAGTTCACATGTGCACACACACACACTCACACACGGAGTTAGAATCCACTATCTTACCAGAATTAACTATCTTACCAATTAACTACAAGATAGTTAATTTAACGTTAACCAGTGGGTTAACTTTAAAATAACATAGAATACACTACAGCCAGGAGCAAGAGAATCAGAGACTGAGTAAAATGAACACTTCTCCACAATCATTCTGACATAAAACCTAAACAAAGACTTGTCTAAATAGTCTGGTTTTAATTAAATACTTGCCTTACCACTCATTCAACATGTAAATTTATTACACACGCAAGACTCTGCTGTAGGTGCTTGGGATACTGCTGTAGGTGCTTGGGATACAACAGTAAAAGAAGCCCACAAAAACCCTACCATCACAGGGGATGCTGTCAACACACATCAAGGATAAGTAACTTTCAACACATTATTATTAGAAAGTACAAAGTGCTATGGGAAAGGAGCCACACTGTTAGTGGGCAAGGGGGCTAGAGAATGCGCTACTTACAATAGTTATATTTAAGAGCGTTTGCTCTTAAATATGAAACTTAAAACTAGGTCAAGTCAAAATCATGTGTCAAGCTTAAACATACACTTAGAGGGCAGCTTTGCTCAACACTATAGCCCAATGCAAAGCAAGTTCTCAGAATTGCTACTTGGAGATAACAAGAAGGTGATGAATCAGAATGGATAGCTTACGGCCTACTCTACTCCATTCAGATGAAATGAAAGTTCAAGAATTCATTTTCTTTCCCCCTTGCATACCAGGCAAAAACAATGTTCTGTTATGTACTTTGAAAATATGGGTGTTTCCTTGAAGTACTAGTTATTTCAGAAATCTGTATATACATGGTATGCATTTTGCTGTCTTTTAAAAAAGACTAATAGTGATAGCACTTTTAAATTTAAATTCCTCATGTACTAACTTTAACCTCAATTCAAGCTTATGAAGCTAATTTCTAATTTAGAAAAGTTCCTGAGATATATGGTGCATATGGAGGAGTCAATGTTTCACACAAAAAGGTCAAATTTGAACATAGTTATTTCTGCCTGAAAATGTAGCTCAAATAAAGCTTGGCAGGGTACCACTGTGCAACATAAACAATTCTGCTAGTCATTCAGGCCAGAATTACAGGGACTGCCTGCCCGAGGCTCTAGACTCCTCATCCGCTAAGCAAGCTTGCACCCCACTGCCCTGTCTAGGTTTGCAGTAGTGCCTAGTCTTACTAAGTTCGGGACTCCTTTTGCTGAGATCAACTTCATCTCCACATATGTCCCAAACACAAGAACAGAATTTAATCAACAGTTTCCAGGAATTCAGAGAAGAAACCCAGTACACAATGTCTCCTCTTCAGAAAGGTCAGTCTCATTAAAAGTCCCTTTGATGTGGACTCTGTATTTTGCCAGTTAAGGCCCTCCGTGATCTAGGTCCCAGCCATTTTAATGTCATTTCACTTACTGTCACTTACTGTCAGCTTATAGCTCCAGTGAAGTAGCAGCTGCGCCACAGGGCACACTGAGGGCACACTCTTCCCCTTTCCCCTGATACCTGGTGGCCTCTGATCTAGTGTGCCAGGATACGAGGAAACAGTTTGTGCTCACTGATTTATTTCAATGACTAGAAGACTGTCAGGCAGTAGTTCTTCAATAAATACCTGGTGAATGACTGAGCACCTATTCGATTATATTTATTTGTTAAAGTTATATAGTAATCAGCGCAAATACTAGATTTGCCAGAGGTAGACAGTACGTAGCTATTTTAATGTAAGGGAAAAAGTTAACTTGTCAGTCACTAAGATACACTATCTGCAATGTAATACATTTTCATTTCAGATGCTCCTTTTGGACTATAAATACTGTTAATATTCTGCGGGCCACACCAGCACCACAAACACCTCCAACTCTGATTAAAGGAGTGCAGAGGGGATAAGAGGACCGAACTGCAACAATTAGCACTTCTTTGCCACAATCAGTGCTCCACCTTCATGACACAGTTATTTACTAACAGCTGGCGCAAAGGCCAAATACAGTCTATAATCAATCAATAGGTAACAACTTGGAATTGAAAAATCCAAGCAAGTAGATTTGAGAAGGAAAAATAAAGTAAGATGTAGGAAAGCAGTTACTCAAAATGAGGACAGAAACTTCACAGCAGGGGGAAACTGGCAAACTAACCAAAATACAACAAGGTCAAAAATATCTATAAGACAACAGAGGAACGACACTACTGAAAGCAATCCCACTTCAAATCACCTGACCTATTTGCATTCAGCATAAGAGTCACATTTAGAGATACATTCGAGTCACAAAGGAAAAAAAGATGGCTACTGTTTCAAAGAGATTTTTTTCCCCCATAATGAACAAGAACACAAAAAAGTGACCTACCTGACCTCTCATCACAGACATCTGGTTTTCAAAAATGGCTCTGTCAAATCCTTTGTCAATCTATCACAGAAAGAAAAATCACATTATTGTAATCCCCCAAGTCAAGATCTTTGAAAAAGATACTTGAAAACAAATGATGAATTTCTCAAGTTTGCAGATCAGGTCAATGGAAAGCTTTCCCAAGGTGACAGACACACGAGGAGTGTTTTTACCTGCTGTATTTTCCTAGATCTTTAGAATGAAAATGCTAGTTTATTGATACTATACCTGTCCCAGAAAGAATTTAAAATGACTTTTTAGATAAGTTAAGGCTTTTTTGGAGATAATTAAATGACTAAACATTTACAGTAGTTTACGATGTTACAAAAATTTAACTTCTGAAGAAAACAAAGTCACAGGTTCTAATGTAGTCTCACTTCACAGCCAAAGTCATTTCAACAATTTATGCTCCTGTTGAGTGAAACTGCAAATTCCTTCTGTTATGCTGGGCTCTGCAGCAAGCAGTGGTACCAGGAAGAAATTGCACATTAGCTCTATTGAGAAAAATCTCTGCTAAAAATTTTAAGATGTATTTTACTTTCTGCAATCACAAAAACTAAAATTTACCTTAAAAAGTTCATAAAGATCTTCACATAAATCTTGTACGAAGTTCATGTCAGAAATAAGTGGTAGAATCAAATTTCTTGTTTCTTCAGAAAAAGGAACATTTGCTTGAGGAAGCCAACCCCAATAAAATGGATCTAAGAGAAAAAACATTCTTTAGGAGAAATGGTTTATTTGGAACCACATTTATTCTAGTTCTTTTCTACAATTTTTTGGTTCTCAAAAAAGGAAAAAAAATAACAGGGAAAAAGTTATAAGAGAACAATTATCCTTTCCCATCTGGCTGACCAATTCAGATGATTAAGCACAGTAAGGGATTGCCTGAACTAGTCACCTTTCTAGTTTAAATAGTAAAGAGCAGGGTGGGAGTGGGTGGGTGTGTGCGCGTGCACGCACAACCAAGAGTGGCTCCAAAATGTTTGATCATTGGTATATATATATAAATGTCTTTAAGGAATAAAAGAATCATGACTCTGGGCAACTCTAGTTCTAATTCACTAAATCTATACAGTGCAAGAACTAGAAAGACTTGTACAATAGTGGAATCTTCCAGAGAGGGTTTATTTTATATTCTGATTCTTGCAAGAAAGTAAAGGCACAAAACAATATGGTCACCCTTAGAACTTCTGTGGGTACAGCCAACAAGAAGTCCCAGCTTTGAGGGCTCCTACCACTTGGAAATTCTTGAAGAAATGGTCATTCCTCACGCCTCTCATCTACCTCTTAAACAGTGTGAAGTACACAGTCCATTCCAACAACACCTTTTCCTCCAGCCCACCATCTACATCCAACTTTCTTCCCACCCCTTCCTGACCAATTACATAGTAAGTAAAGCTCCAGGTCTCCCTCTACTTCTGATTCTTGTCCCTCAACTTCTACTACCACCACTGGAACTCTCCTGGTGGCCCCGGGCCCCCACACCAGTTCTCATGAGGCCTTCTCCCAAAGCCTATCTGTGGTCCTCATGCTACTTAATGACTCTGGAGCAAGTAGCATGGCTTTCTATCATCTTTCTCCCAAGTTCTCTCCCCCACTGACCTCACCCATGAAACATTCATGAGCACTGAGTGCTGGCATTTACTGCCAGTGACTTCCCAGGTGATGGTAAATGCCACCATGGCCCTCACCACCCAGAGGCAGTTGTTCAACGAGATCAATTCCTCTCAACACTTGCAGATCCCGAACCACCAGTGGGGCAGGAACAGAATGAAGCCATCGTACTTTAGTTCACACAAGATAAGTAAAGTGGAGTTGACAATTAAAAAAAATAAAGAACAAGACAGGAAAAGTTCAAACAGCAGTACTTTGCAGAGACTTCAACATAGAGGTAAATGTACATATGAAGAGAATCTCACTTAAAAAAAAAATCTAGCCAACTGCTGTTTATTAAATTATATACTTAAGACAGAACAATGGAAGTTAAAAACAGAGGCTTAGAGAAAACAGCCCAAGTGCCCGCTGAGAGAGCTGGGTTAAGGAGAGGTGGCCTGTCTACACAACAGATGGTTCATTCACAAGGAAGGACAAAATGTCACCACTTATGGGAAAAACAGAAGGAGTTTGGGGGGAGTTATACGTAGTAAAACAAGTTAGAATGACAAATACTGGATGCTTATAGACAATTCAACAAAACAAAATATTGAAGAAAACTAGTGTGGCTAGGCACAGAGGCTTGTGCCTGTAAGCTTCAGCCTATGTGGCAGCCTAGGAAGCCACGGCTGGGGTCTGGGATAGAGGTTCGAGTCCGACCTGGGGCACGTGGCAAGACCTCATCCCAAAAAAATAGCTGGGCGTGGTGGAGCATGCCTGTAATCCCAGCTACATGGGAAACTGAGGCTGGGGAATGCTTGAGCTGTGGTACCCCAGGCAACATGAGCCTGCGGTTCCATGGGCAAAAATAGCAAGACCTAGTCTCAAAAAAAAAAAAAAAAAAAACACAACAAAAAAACCCCCAAAAAACAAAAACAGCCTATGAAGCGGCCAGGGCTAGGGATCGCGGTTTGAGTCCCGCTCGGAGCAACACAGCAAGACCTAGTCCCAAAAAATAGCTGGGCGTGGTGGCACATGCCTGTAATCTCAGCTACCTAGGAAGCTGAGGCTGGGGACTGCTTGAGTCCATGGTACCCTGGGCAACGTGAGCCTGCAGTTCCACGGGCAAAAATAGCGAGATCTAGTCTCAAAAAAAAAAAAAAGAAGAAGAAGAAAGAAAACTAGTGTACATGAAGAAACAAACAAAGTGAGGTTTCTTAAGTTAAAAAGGAAAGGGAGGCAGGGTCAAAGCATCTAAGGAATGATGGTGAGAAACAAACAAAACAGAATTATAGAATATCAGGTAAATGCTTATAACAAAACATGCAGCATAGCAATGTTAAAGAAAAAATTTAAAAAAAAAAAACACCGAAAGAGATAGAGTGGAATATGTTCTGTACTGATCAAATACTTTGCGAGCAAGATAAAATCCTGGGCTGGATGCATGCAAAACACGTAGCCAAAAATGCAGGCGTGCAAGAAGCTGACAAAATCATAGTGAACTTGAACTTCCTCTCAAAAATGAACAGATCAAGTGGTCAAAAAATAAGCCAAGAATAGGCTTTGACGACTGAATGATAAGCATTCGTGCGTACACAGACATAGAACTTGGAATCCAAACACATTCTTCACAAATACAGTCCTTCAAATTGACACAGGAACCACTGTCAGAAATCAGAAAGCACAAATTCACACAGCCACATTCATAGGTCACAGAGCCATGACACTGGGAAATAACAAGAGTGGACAGTTTTCTAAAGAAAAAAAGAAAAAGAAAGAAAAAAAAAATTAAAAATTGACCTAGAAATTTTAAGATCAAACAAAATACTTATAAATTATTGTCAAAAAGAAAACATGGCTCTTGTCACAAAGATGGAGGCGAAAGAAGGAAGCTGCCCCTGTGCCTTCCAAAGTTGAAGGGTTTGGAAAAGAGCAAAACATTTGGAAGTGAAGAAAACAGTGCTGGAAGGTGTCCACAGTCACAAGCAAAAGGTGTCACCCACCTTCCAGAGGGCTGAGATACTGCAACTTCAAAGGAAACCCAAATATCCTGGGGAGAGCACCCCCAGCAGAAACAGCTTGACCCCATGCCACAACCTAGGACCTCCTGACTGCTGAGTCAACCATGAAGGAGAGAGAAGACAACACACACCTGCGGCCATGGGGGACATGAAGGCCAACAAGCACCAGATCAAACAGGCTGTGGAGAAGTTCTCTAACACCAACCTGGCCAAGGTCAGCAGCCTAAACAGATCTGATGGCAAGAAGCCTATGTTTGACTGGGTCCTGAGTAAGAAAGCTTTGAATGTTGACCACAAAATTGGCATCATTTAAACTCAATCCAGTTGCCTAATTCTAAATATTTATTTTTTTCAGCATTTGAAAAAAAAAAAAAAAGGCAAGCACATAGGCATGGACATATAGAGCAGAATAAACAGAAGGATATAACAGCACCTTTCCCATCTATGGTTTACGCAAAAAGATACCTAGAGGAAAATATGTAGGAAAGCAAAATAGGATGAATACAATAGAAGCAAATAATAATAGTAGAAAATAAGTATCAATGAAAGAGGAAGAACAAATAAATTGAAAACCTGATCAAAAGACCAGATTATTTTGGAGATGCAAAAAAGCTAAAAAATTTTAAAAATCCTTTACAAGATATCTTTAGGAAGTTTAATGATGATGCAAAAAGATCATTAATAAGAAAGAATATAAAGGAGACACAGTCATGAGGGGTCATTTTTTAAATTTATTACACATTTCAAACATATCAAAAATCTAGTACGATGACCTCATACACTCTGAACACACTAAATCAACCGTTTCCAAATTTTTACAGAATTAGTTTCACCTAACTGTTTTTGCCCCTCCCCTCATATAATTTTAAGGCAAATTCCAGTCACCATTACTTTTCACCTCTAAACACTTACACAGAGGGGATTTTTTTTCTTTGATAAGAGAACTCTATAATATCATAAAAACTTTAGACCCATAAATACACACCAAAAGAGACCATGGACAATTTTAAACAAGATAAAGTCTGCAACTGGCTCAGGAGCATACAGAAAACCAGACCACTACCTGCAGAAAAGACTGGGAAGGTAGTTAGAAGTGCTAGGCACTGAGAAGGGAGAGGGAGCAGGTCTAAGTTGTTTTGATAGGGTGTGCCCCCCCCCCCCATTGTCTCCTGTTTAAGATTGCAGATTTCAAGGACTGGTAATGTTAAAATGGGGGAATGACCTTAGCTGGAATTTCCCTTCAGGGGGATGCAGGGGGAAGAAAGAAGTGAAATAGTCTAGGTGAAACAGATTTCCTGG
>PVHY01007697.1:0-57651 GCA_004024945.1 Uropsilus gracilis | reverse complement strand
AGTCCCATTAGCAAACAGTCAATATACTCGACTAATGTACAGTTTTATTGCGCTTTGTATTGTTTTCCCTTTTGGATACTTGCTATTATTAGATACTTGTTTGAAGAGGTTATAACTTGTTGATATTGTATTTGGATGCTTTGCCTTATTGTATGGTATAATGGACATATACTTTGATAAATGCTGTAACTAGAATTGGTGAAATGACATGTTTAACATGTTTAGCAAATTGTTGGGTACTTTGAAAATGCCATAGCTTGCTGATATTGTATTTGGATGCTTTGGATACTCGAAACTTGGGTACTTACTTTATTGTTGGATACTTTGGAAATGCTGTACCCTGCTGATATTGTATTTGGATGCTTTGCCTTATTGTATGGTACAATGGATATATGCTTTGATAAATGCTGTAATTAGAATTGGTGTAAGAACATGTTTAACAAGTTTCACTAATTGTTGGATACTTGAAACTTGAATACATAGTAATTTTTGGATACTTGAAACTTGGATACTAACTACTGTCAATGGAATTGATGCAATGAAATGTTTAAGGTAATGTTGCTATATGTGGAGTTAAAGAAGGTATAGGATTATTTTGGACCAACATAGATATGTTCATTTGAAAACAAAGATGGGGGAATGAAACTGGGCGCCCAAACCACCCCTACCCCAGGTTGTGGCATTTACCAAGGTACTCTGCTCCCATTGGCTGGTGGCAGTTAGCCCCTCCCCTTTAAGGTGCTCCTCCCCCATTGGCCGGTGGCAGTTAGCGCCACCCCATTTTGGTGTGGCAGTTGGGAGCTGCCAGGAGTGGCAGTTGGAGGAGAAAGGAGCAGTTGGAAAAAGGGAGTGGGACCAGAAGCAGGGGGCGAAAAGGCAAAGAGCAGAGGCTAGGAGGAGACAGAGACCGTTTGGGGAGGAAAGAGAACTTGTAGAGAGAGAGAGAGAACCTTTGGGAGAGGAGAGACGAGAATGGCAGGCGGGTAAAGAGTAGCCCGAGTGACCAGGCCGGGCAGAAGCCCCCTGGAAGAGTGAGCTGGAGGGGACGAGGAGCCATGGGATCTGGCAGACGTGTGGCCAGTGTGGAGAGCGTGGCGTTGTAGCAAGGAGATATGGGAAGCTGGTACCTAGAGACGGCCAGCGATTTGGAAAGCTGATTTCTGCATCAGCCACCGTGGAAGAAGTTTGAAGAGCCTTGGAGAAGCCGAGCAGCGTGGGACACTGGAAGGAAAAGAAGAAAAGAGAGGACGCCGGCGAGAGGACTGGACTTTGCCAAAGTGCCTACATCTGAGGTTCAGAGGAGCAAAGGAATCATCGTTGGACTGTGCCTTGGGGACCTTTGGATCTGAGAATGGTGGTTGGGGTAAGATAACTGCCATGTGTGGCTTTCACGGCGTTTTTGTTCTCCCTGTTCAGCTCCCTTGTTCATAAAACCTTGTTGTTAAAGTGCAATTTGAGTGGCAGCTGCTAGGCGTGGGTGAAAGAACTCTTGGGGGTTCGTGAGTTGGAGGGCTCTTGCCCCCCTCCCTTTCCCTTTGAGACCCGATATCCTATCTACTGAGTCCACTATATAGGGCAGCCCACTTAAGGATCACACTAGCCTTCTGGAAAAGGTACTATTCCCAAGCTTATTTTGTAATTGAGGATAACAAGGCCCAGAGAGGTCAATCAACTTGTATTACCATGGAGGAAAGTATTAGTGTCCAACTGCAGGCTCTGTAGGCCAATATACACCAGGGCGTCTAAGACCAAAATAACTAAGTCCTACTTCTACCATTTCTCAAATTTGTTTATTTTTTTATTCCATCCTAAATTTTCTAATGAAAAGAAGCACAAAAAAAAGTAAGAGTATTTATTTTAAAGTGAAGTGAACATAAATTTGGACCTTGAACTTGCACAACAGATATTCCATCATTTGGTCTTATGTTTTTATCCCCAATTGCTCTGATTCAATCCACAAAGTGAGCTCCTTCATCAGTCACGGCCAAATGGGTTTTGAGTGGATGAAAGTTATAGCTGCTGGTTGTGGAGTTCTCCAAATCACTAAGTTCAGATCACTTCGAATGTCAAACTGGCACTTAACAGGCAACAGCTGAGAATCTGACTTGATTTTATTTTGAAGTAAAATCCTTTCCAAGCTAAGGTATTATTCTATAATTCCTCACATTACCTACAAGTGTCATCAAATAGAAAATAAAGATATTTTTCACATCTTTAAGTAATTCAGAAACATTGGGGATCATCCTTCTAATGTGAATGGCTCAGGAATAAAGTTGCTCAGTTTCAATAGGGGCATTAACTTCCTTAGAACCTAGAGGTCATCAGGTGTAGTGAAATAGGTAATTTAACAAATGGTCTCTGAGAGGCAGAAAGAGTTAATCTATACATCTCCCACCAAATATTATCAAATGCGGAAATTAAAGCTACAAAGAACTGTGCAACCATGAATTAATCAAGAGTATTTACCAAATACACTATAAGTCACATGAGAGAATGACTACAGCATTGTACAGTAGTGTACAATAATGTTAACTGTTTTGTTAATGCCATCCCTATTTTCAAAACTGTTTAAAAACAGCTTGTGTTTTTAACAACTGAGATCCATATATTAAAAATCAAAAATTAAGAATAAAGAAACCAAGGAGAAAAGCACCATCACTTTAAGTTCTGGCTAGCACTTACACCCAGAAATATTATCCAGGAGAACTGAGGGCACTGCTGCCTTACTATTTCTTTTCTGTAACACTTTGCTACTCTGGTCTACAGACAAACTCCATGGAACTGTATTGGGTACCAAGGGGAATCTGAAGGGACTGATGAGGAAGGAACCCAAAGTCAGGCTCACATATGTTTGCTTGAAATAAATACGCCCCAAATATAGTAGACTCTGAGCCATGTCACTTGCCAAGGATCTGAATTTGGTGTGGAGTGGGTATATTTTGAACTTCATAAACACAATTTTTTCCTAGTATTCAGAAGACCTCATTTTTCCCTTTTCAAATGTCTATTAAATACTTACTATGTGCCCAGGCACAGAGGCAAGATTTCTATGTAGACTTACTTTATTTATAACTTCACTGTTCATTCTTTTGACGTTGGGACATACAATACCTGGAACACAGAAGGTGGCTCAAAAATAGAAGCAGCAGCAGTATCGCCACCAACAAACCAACAGCATCACCATTCTTGTTATTAGTAGGTAGTAACGCAGAGGACACAAGAGTCAACATTGTTCCAGGATGTGCTCCGGTAAGGCACATGGAACCTCTAAACCCTATTCATGGGAGCTGTCATTTGCCAAAATAATGGTTTTGGGGTGAGCATAACACAGTGGATGACTTCATCAGAGCTTCCTCACAGTTTTCCACAAGTGACAGAAGCATGTTACTATGAAGTTAAAACGAGTTAACTTGTTAGCAAGTAGAAAAATTATTCTAGCATCCCTTGTTTGATATCAACATGTAAGTTTTTAAGGGAGGACTGCACATATAACAATTGTTATTTCATTAAGAACGTTATGGTTTTAGGTGACTTCACTAACCCTCCACCATGGGTTAGTGGACCTCGACCAGGAGCTCAGGGCAATAAATTCTTCTTAATTTCAAAAGAAAAAAAATTAAAAGAACATTATGGTTTTAGTGATGACATCCCTAAGTGACACTTCTATTCCGGGTGCTCTGTTTTAGGCAATTGATATTCATTCACTCACCTAAATCTCATCACCGTCTCCTATGACATTGTTGGCTTCATATTCTACTTTTTAGATGGTAAAACTAATTATCAGACAATGGAGTTAGGGAAGATAGACAGAGGCACTAGAGAAACCTGTGTCAAGGCCAATTAGAAATTCATCTTCAAGAAATGCAAAAAGCTAGAAAAATTGAGAAGTACCACCTGAGCGAGAGGACAGGGAGATCTGGCATACTAAAGGTTAGGAGTCTTTAATCTGGGAAGTTGGAGAATGAAAGGGGAAAATGATCACAGACTATACAATCATGTGATATGGGGAGAGCCTAAGTTGGGATCATTACAAAATGACAAATGAGAGAAAAAAAACTGTGAGACATGAATATAATTAATGAATTGGATACAATCACCTAAGAGAAAATCACCTGAAGAAAAAACTGAAGAACAAAGTTAGGATTTAGAAGTACACATGTTTACATTTTTATTGATTCCTTACTAAGTTTCTAGCTTTGTGTAAAGCTCTTTCTCATGATCTCATTTGATCCCCTCCAGGGAGAGTGTTGAGCTTTTTTTCATAACTGTTCTAATGCTCAGTCATCTAAATTCAGTGTTAGTGACTACATGCCACAAGAATAGAGAGATTATTTTCAAGTTGTCATGATGTCTCCAAATTTGTGCTTACAGTTACTCAGTCTATTGTGTTTACCTAGTTCTCTGTTATCATTTCATTCTAATTGAATTTGGAGTCATTGTCACTTGAACAACTGTGCTCTCACTCCTTTCCTTTCTAATGAATCCTCCATCCTTCTCATTTGTTATGGGCTATTTGTGCCCTCTCCCAATTTAAGTGCCAAAACCATCTCCTACCCCTCAAATGATGGTATTAGGATGTGGACCTTTAGGAAGTAATTAGAATTTAAGGATCATGAAGGTGGAGCCCACACAGATTAGTATGCTTGTAAGTTATGAGAGAGCAACTCTCTCTTTTCCAATGATGATACAATACAAGAGTGTTCACAACCCACAAGAAGTTCCTGATGAGGACCCAGTCAAATGGGTCACCACAATCTTGGATTTCCAGTCACTAGAACAGTAAAGAATAATTTTTTTTATAAGCCACCTAGCCTTTGGCATTTTTGTTATGGCACTCAAAGCTAAGACATCCTCTTGCAGAAATCTAGGATCTCCCAAACAAAAATTTGACCTGCAAAGGAAATTATTTCTATGGGTCTAATAACAGTGCAATGTGGATAGCACCCAGGAGGTCTCTAAGAACCATCTCAACAACAAGCTGATGGTATTTAAGAAGATAGAACTTAGCTATGATAAACACATCTGGAAATAGTTGAATATTGTAGATCCAATCAAGTGGGTTGAGTCTATGAAACCAGAAAAAAGTAATTTGGTTAATAAATCTGATAGGAATCGCCAGTGTAATGTAGCTGTCAGAAAACATAATGTGACTTCAGCCTCGTTAACAGTTTTGTTCTCGACATGAATCAGAATCCCTGCATGAGTACTACTTTCACTTCTAGCAGTCATGCCTTAGAAGAACAAGCCATACTTGTTAGGAAAAAAACTTAAACACCATCACACAAACAACAATCAAAGTTAACAGGAATATTTAGATAAAAAATTGGGGAGGAAGGTACTCAGGGTCGAGGGACAATAATTATATTCAATGATGCAAATGACTTTCATGCAGAGAACTTGTGTTACATAATTCCACAGAGCCAAACAAGAATCAATGACAACAATAATAAAAGTAGTTACCCTTTATTGTGTTCTTTCTCTATGCCAGACACTCTGCCAGGTACATTGTATTCATTATCCAATTTAATTGTCACACAATTCTCATAATATGGAACAGCAGTTACTAAGCAACATTTGAAGTCACTCAGGAGAATAGTCCAACACCCAGAGACACCCAGAGGTGAAACAGCTGCACTGGTAGATGTTGACTGTCCTGCTGCTGACTACTATCAGTTATGTGATGAGGAACCAGTCAAGAGGATGTTATTGAGCAAATTCATGTAACAGATGGACAAGCCAGTTAAGAGTCTACTTCAAGTCCCTCCCAGGACTTGTTAGAATAGAAAAGAAGATACAAAGAAGAAGGGCTAATGGCTACTTTTAAATGAATGAAAGAGAGGAACATGAAACAGAGCAAAAATGATATATCAAATATTTTAAGTAAATAAAATGTCATAAATTGATCTCAGTATTATCAATAACAAAACATATCCTCTGGATGAAAAAGATGTGTTACATATACACAGTGGAATGTTAGTCATCAATTAAAAATGACAAATTGATGAATTTGAGGTAACATGGATGGAACTACAAGAAATCATTTAGCAGAAACAAGTCAGAAAGAAAAAGACAGAAACCAAATGGTTTCACTATATATGGTTTCACTATATATAGGAAAAACAAACAAAAGGCCAGGAGGAAAAGTCAAAATAAGCTAACAACCAGACTAAAGTACACAGCTGGGGGTGGGGAGATGGGTGAGAGTGGTCAGGGAAGGGAGGTGGTGGAT
The DNA here is from genome assembly GCA_004024945.1 of Uropsilus gracilis. NCBI lineage: Eukaryota > Metazoa > Chordata > Mammalia > Eulipotyphla > Talpidae > Uropsilus > Uropsilus gracilis. The sequence continues at coordinate 51,422 of PVHY01007697.1, read as the reverse complement.
GAACCCTGGAATACAAAGATGTGAAAGACCTATAAATGAATTTTTTTTTAAAAAAAGGGAATTCTGCAAGAGCTGGCTCTTATGTTCCCTCTGATGCTTATCAGTCATTGAAAAAAAAAACAGACATAATAAAAAAAACACATTCTCATCTCTATGGATTTTTTTTCTGGTCCTTTACAATAGCAAAGGTTATGGTACAAATGAACCTTCAAGGCCACATTTGTCTTCTTGGTTTTGTGGGGAAACTTCAGGTGAAATACTGGCTGCTCGGAATCCTTTCAAGACTTGCTGGCTCCCAGATTCTAGGATGCAGTAAAGGAAAGTCTCCAAATACCCATGGTCACTAACCACTTGAATTTTCTATTCCTCCCATTACTGTAATGGCCAAAAAATACATGGTGCAGTCAAAATGGCCTCAGTTATTTTACTAGGAAACAGCCTCATGTGCTCTAAAAGGACTTGGATAGCCCCAAAACACCTATCACTTGCAAGAAAACCTTTGGGAAAATAAATTTGAATTCTTAAAAACAGCAGTGGGAGTAGATTATTTAGGAAAAGACATCACAATAAATTTTAGAAAACTATCTCCAACACCCATCTTTGTATTTCTTCCTGTTTTGTGTGTGTGTCCTTTCACCTCCCAATTTGGTATAGGCTGAAAGATGTTTTTCTTACAAAAATGGGAGAAATAGAGAAGGAAAAAAGTAGGAGAGGGAAGGCAGGAAAAGAAAAGGAACATAAGGAAGCAGAATGGGAGGTAAAAAAGGAAGAGAAGAGGAAGGAAAGATATGCTCACAGACAGAACCAAAGGGTGAGGTATTTCACCCCTTTAAAGATAATTAAGGACTAATGAAATTGTACTGAACAATGGAAACATGGGAGCCAGTTCTACATGAAGATGCTCAGAAGACAGATGGAAAGCACTAACATCAGCGGTTACCAAATGCTGTTCCTGACTATTACCTCAGGAACGGAGGGGAGTTGATATGAAAAAAATCTCAGACCAAATTGGACCCCAATTACTACTCCAGCTACCACCTCTTCGTGAGGAATAGCACTGTACCGGCCTAGAGTCTTGTCCTCTGAGGGCAAGTCCCACTTGCTGATGTTTCTACAGGAAATCCTTGCTCTTGAGCCGCACCAGAAAGGAAGCAGGAATCCATTGCAGGAGTCCTCTCAAAGCCCTTTTCCTGAGTTCCCTGGCATTAAGCAGGTTTTTCCCTCCACTTAAACAATAACAATTTGTTTTCTTTTGATAGGTCCTTCTAAATAATGGTTTCATCATTAAACATCTGGCTTCTTCCTAGCAGATTAGGCCTCCAATGAGGAAAGTGTGTTTATAATTCTAATTTGAAACACAGCACATTAATATGCTGATTTTCATAATGTTTGCCTTAACCTGTTTGGAGAAATTATGACTACAAATATCTTGTACACAACACCTCTAACTACCAGCTTGTACAAACAACATAAGAGCCGGAGTGCCTCATCCAGACGACTGGAACCACTTCAGAGGCGATCATGATTAGTGCTTTGGCTGGAAGCCATATTTTACACATAAACTCAGCATCTGTCTCTGAGAGGCTGTCCCAGGCCAGCAGACCTACCTCCACTGCTACTAATAAGCACATTCAAGAGAGCCAGATGGTCTGACAGGAAGAGCTCTGCCTTTTCCTGAGCTAGGCACACTGGAGGGAGGGAGCCCAAGCAGGTTCCAAGTCCTATTTCCTCGGGGCTCCAGGTTCCTGCAATGCTGTGTGCAAACAGGCGCCACTAAAAAAGAATGTAAATGAGGGTGCTATTCATTATTTACGGCTGGCATCTTGCCATCCCCTCCTCCTCTGGGCAACGCCTGCCTGTAGGAACAGGGAAAGCATCTGAAGAGAGCTGGGCAACCTGGAGGCATCCAGCCATCACGAAGCAGTTTCTTTCCTTCTGCTGAGGATCCTGCAGGCTCAGCATTTCTGGCCCACAGAACAGCTGAGCTTTTCACTTGCTAACAAAGCACTAGAGTTCTCCAGCCTCCATGTTTGTATGAAGGGTGTTTATTTACAACCTAACTTTAGAAAGCAGACTTGCTACCCTATTTTCAGTTATAACCAAGGTCCTCTGCCCCAGGCTGAACTCAAGGGAAGAGGGGGAAATGACCAGTCTATAGAGAGGAGAGACTCGCATGCAAGTTCTAGACTGCACTGGCCAGATGTTGCGTCAAGAGAATGGCTCCTTTGTTTTGGGTGTCTACAGACTTTACGTTGAATTCTAAAATATCCCACCAGTCTGTATCTTCTTTCTCTAACAGATTTTAAGCAATATGAGCTCATGGACCATACATACATTAGACTAAATCTGGATTTCTCCAAAGCACCAACCTAATATGAGATGATAATTAAATGCTTAACAATAGTTATTAAGTCTTTAAGTAACTTTTTGCTTGACTATAAAAAAAAAAACTAACTTGTCATTTTGAATTGAAACAAATTTCTCTTGTACAAATGGCAAAAACTAGACATCCCTGTTGCTGGAGCTGTGTGAGCTCCCTGTGTCAGCTGTCAACCTGATTCCCTTTCAACCCCATTTAGAGTCATTTCTTTTCAATGATGTAATCCCAGTTGCTAAAAAATAAACAGAAAAGGTAAGGAGATGGACATGTCTTCATGCTCTCTTTCTTAATACAGAAAGATTTTTTTTTCTATAAAACATGTTGGCTACTAGTAATAGTCTGGCTCCAACTCTAAACAGTCTACCAGAAAAAAAGGGGAGGGAGTTGTTGGCTTCTGAATTCAAACTACTCAAAAAGGCAAGGTTTCAGCTAGACTCAGGTCAGCTGCAAGCAGGGACTTGAAGGCCTCATTCCCAATATGCATTCATATGCTCTCTCCTTTTCAACTGTTTCTGCTGGCATATTTACTGCACTTTCTTTGGACAACTAAATCCACACATTGTAAAAATAGCTACAGGCAGGTCAAGTTTATATCTCTATCACCACATAAACTGGAGAAAAATTGCTCTTCTTCACCTGCACATCCTCTGAGCAGTCAGAAAAGGGAAAGTTGCTGAATGGCATAATGGAAGTCATGTCCTCTTTCCTGGGTCAGTTATGTGACTAGAGAGCAAGCCAACAATAGGCTCATGTAGTCAGGAAAGAGAATCAGCAGACATCCTGATATTGGCTGATGCAGAAGTAATGCCATTTCCAAGCGATAAGGTGTGGAAAGGTGGGGGAGAGGGGTGGGGGGGGGAGCTATATGCTCTAAGTTGCTTTAGGGAAGAAGAAAAACAATGCAAGGTCATATTAATTTTTATCACTTCAGATAATTACAGCCAATAAATATACTTCTATGGCTTTGGAAAAGTGAAGATAAGAATTTAACTCCTGAAAGTATTTTTACTTTTCCCCACATGACTTTTCAGAAGCTGAGAAAGTTTGCCAGTCCAGCTAACAAAATCTCACCTCTAATGTTTCTTTAATTCAAATCTTATGTACAAATAATTTCAGAAGGCAAATAGTTCTATAAGAAATAATAATACAAGAAATAGTTCTAGAAACAAGAATGAAATAACTATAAATTCCTTTGCCTAACTTTCCTTTCAAAATATTTAAATGCTACTAATTTTATCTTCCGGAATTCTCTCTTCCTGAATCCTTGGCTTTTCTCTTGATCTGTTGTACAGATTCAGCTGGGAATCACCCTTTACCATCAACATGAAAAATTTCTCTACCTTTCTTTTCTGTTAAATCTCTTTTTCTTAGAATCTGTGTCTTCATCAACATTTCTAAGCTCCTTCTCTTTGATAGAACATTTCTTCCCATTGCTTTATGAGGTAAAATGTCTATGGTCTTACATGTGAGAGAATTTTTATTTTTTTACCCCTTATGCTTCCTTGATATTTTGATTGGTTATAGAACTCTAGGTTAGAAACCACACGGAAACCCAGAGTAGTGTATATATCTGACGCTTTGCATATAACCTTCCTGCTCTCCGAAGACTGGAATACCACCTTTTTGAGTTCCCCGCTCAGAAATGTTATCATAATGTATCTTGGGTGGATCTTCTTTACTGGAAACATGTGACTCTTTTCATTCTGAAACTTCATGTCCTTCAAGTCTAAGGAATGTTCTTGAATTATTCATATGATAATTTCCTCATTTTCACTTTGTTCTCAATTTCATAAATTTCTATCCTTCAGATGTTAGACCATTTCCAGGAACTCTTCTCTCCTGGACTGATCAGACACTAGAATATGAGTCTGAGCTCATATTCTTACCTTTTTCTCCTATTTAAATTTCTCAGCCTTCTTATTCTAGTTTCTAAAAGATTTCCACAACCTTGGTTTCCAAAACTTATACTGAGTTTGTGATTTTGTATCATCATTTTTCCAAGATCTTTTCAGTTTTCACTTTTCTGATTATTCATTTATTATAACATTCTATTCTCATGAAAGCAACATTATCTTCTGCTGTCCTTTTTTTATTTTTTGCTCTACTTTCTAAATAGTTTCTATTTCCTCAAGCTTGTTTTTTGTTGTTGTTGTTGTTTTGTTTTGTTTTAAAGACTAGGTCTCGCTATTTTTGCCTGTGGCACCACAGGCTCACATTGCCAGTGGTACCATGGACTCAAGCTATCCTAGCCTCAGCTTCCCAGGTAGCTGGGGTTACAGGCATACGCCGTCACACCTAACTATTCTTTTGGGGACTAGATCTTGCAGTTTTGCCCTGGGTGGGATTCGAACCGTGATCCCCAGACCCAGCCGTGACTACATAAGCTGTCACTTACAAGCACCTTGGAAGACCTTATTTAAACACAGAATAGAAAAGGAATAGATAAGCCAATATTTTATAAGAGAAGAGTGATTTTCTAAAATTTGCATAACTTATTTTCTAGGAAATTTAAACAAAAATACTAAGAGATTATTTTGGTGGAGTTGGTACAGATTGTCAAGCTAGTGATAGTTTCCCTTTATGCCAGGGAATGCTTAGAAAAGCTGGCATTGTAGAGGTTATGGGGATATTCTTGACCATTTTTCCTCACTTAGAAAAAAGTATAGGCTTGATAACTGTCGCATTTTTCTTAAGACCTGACACCACAAGACCTAGAGAACTTTATCGCAAATGATAATTTATACAAGTTGCAACAAGAGATAAATACAGCAAAATGAAATGTTTATCTTTTGCTCTCTGCCTAGAGAAATTATGCCAGCTTGCTACTTAATATTTCTATTTAAAAAAACACAAAGTTCAACTCTTAATGTCCCAAAACATAAAAAGAAAGTTATAAATGGATATCTTCAATGCCAGCTAAATAAGCAGCAATGGTCACCAGGGATTATCCACAGGGATTGGCTATGACAAACCTTTCTTTGGCTCACTCCTGTAACATGGATTTCAGCTACTTAAAGCCAAGAGAATTCTTTACAGCAGAAGCTAAAGTAAACCCCAGCTTGTCAGATGATAATTGTTATCTTAGGTTAAAAAAAAAATAGAAGGATTTTTGTGCTCAAAAATTTTTTGACTTATTTCTGTTCTAGGAGTTCTGAATGTCCTATTTTCTGCTTTGCATAAAAGAGCCAATTTTGTATAAAAGAGCCTTAAGTTATCACCCAAAAATATTTGTAAATTACAGTGGTAGCTTTAATATATGTCTACAAAACTTCCACTATGCCTCACTCCTTCCCTGAATATGGACTGGACTGAGTGACTCTTATCTAATGAATAAAATAAAAGGGAAAAATTAAAATTTTAAAGTGGAGAAATTGGACTGACCACCTTTACCAAGTGATGAAAGTTAACACGACCAGTGATAAGACCTGCTCTTACAGGAAGCTCTTACCCCTCACCTCACCTGGGGAAAAAAGGGGCATTTGTAGGGGGAAAGTGGTGACATCAGAATAATGTCCATAATTTAGTTAACAGCTCTATTCAAGTATTTATTACTCAGTTTTGATCACTGTAGTTATGTGAGGAGGTAACATCAGCAATAGTTGAGTGAGGATATCCAGGTATTCCCTGTCTAGGCGCAACAACTGCTCCATAAATCTAAAATACTTTAAAATAAAAATATATTTTGAAAAAAGTACTTTATGAAATAAGACTTGGTAAGAATAGGTCTCTAAAATACTACCTTATGCCGGGCACGGTGGCTCATGCTTGTAAGCTTCAGCCTATGAAGCGGCCGGGGCTAGGGATTGTGGTTCGAGTCCTGCCTGGGGCCCGTAGTGAGACCTAGTTCCAAAAAAAAGCTGGGCGTGGTGGTGCACGCCTGTCATCCCAGCTACCTGGGAAGCTGAGGCTGGGGATTGCTTGAGTCTGTGGTACCCCGGTCAACGAGAGCCTGCGGTTCCACAGGCAAAAATAGCGAGACCTAGTCTCAAAAAAAATAAATAAATTAAATAAAATACTACTTTATGGAGAGGTATTACAAGAAACACAAATTCATGCTTCATTCAAACTTATGACTACTATCTTAATAGAGTTAGCAGTGTTAACTACACAGAGAGTCCATCTCCGTAGCATTGTAAATATGTAGTCTTTCATGCCTGTTCTACCAACTACAATGAATGGTGGGACAAGTCCATGGATAGTTCTTCAGTGGAAGGTTGACTAGAGAGGAAAGAGGGCTGCACAGGTACAGGAAGATGAAAGGGATGAAGTCAGTGAGAGCTGAAACACAGAACCTCCAACTTTCCCATTAGCATCAAGAAAACACATGGAATTAGACATGTCTTTGTGTCTTTCCCTGGTGTTTATCTATCATTTTAGCTGTATGACAATTGTGCAGAAAAACATATTGAAACATTGGTAAACATTTGCCTTCATTTTAAACGTGGGGAACCAACAGAAGAAAGTATGATGATGAGACACTGTGTTGTGATTTTCCCCGAGCTCTATCCAACTGTAGAACCAATTCATCCAAAACACACTGCAAAATTGTAGGTGACAGTGAGAGGAGGAAAAGAGAGTCTAATGATGACATTCACCAGAGCTTTACACATTTGTTTAGACACATACTCATGCACGTATTCATTTCCTCTCAGTGATGGAACTCATGGCCACCTACAAGTGTTTTTTAGATGACATTTCCAACCTCTTCTCCCACCAAAAGTATTCTGTTTTAATACATCTACTGCTAAAATAGTCCAGCCACTATGGAAATCTGTGTGGCACTTCCTCAGAATACTAAAAATGGATCTACAATATTATCTTGCAATCCTATTCCTGGGAATCTACATAAAGGACACAAAAACACTAATTTGAAGGGAAATCTGTACTCTTCTACTTACTGCAGCACTGCTTACAATAGCCAAACTATGGAAACAATGCAAATCCCCCTGAATGAACTAAAAAGTTGTGGTATATAATTTCTTACAGTGGTTTTATGGATATTGGTTTCCTAGTTTGAAATTACAGAACAGGAAATAAGCTCAAATGTGGTGAAGTAAAAAACTTAACCAAAATGACACAGCGAGAAAGAGGTAGTAGAGGTAGGACAGCTTGTCCACAGGCATCAGCAGTAACCACCATAGCCTTCTACCCCACCCCACCCCTGCTTTCACACTCTAGGAGGTAAAAAGGGTCACAAAATCAGTGAAAATCAGATACACACAAATAAATCAAGACAGTGGGAAGAAAGAGGACTTCCAGTGTACTGGGAAATAATACTTTCACTTAACTAAATTTACAGGCAACATCGTAGAAGAACACTGGGCATGTGGGATTGACTCAAATGAAAAGGCCGGTAGTAGCAAAATTGAAGGGGCCCCAGGTTTTCCTAAGACCAGGGTGCATTGAGGAGGCATCTGTTGTCAGACCCACACAGCACACAGGACAGTAACAGACTACAACTCAACTGCATTTCTCAGATCAATACTAAAAGATCCAGAACTAAAAATATCAATCAATGGAATCGATGAACTTCCCAAAGGCCGATTTTTCAGTGGTGGGTAGCAGAATGGATGTCCAAGTAGGATATAGATTAATTGGGTTCAAATTCCTGTTTAACTGCCACTGACTATGTATCTTTAAGCAACGTGCTCTACCTCTCTCAGAGGCAAATATAGCTACTAGAGATTTTTAAAAATTAAATTCTCGGGATGTTAGAAAACTGGACCAAGTCATATCTAAGTTTTGTGCAACAGGGCCCACCACGTTGACCTCACAGAGCTGCTGCCGAGGAGGAGCTGAGGCAAAGGCACCAGGGTACCCACCGAGGTAACACTAAATGATAGCGCTCGCCTCCACCTCCCAAAAAAGAGTCAAACCAGGGGGCTCTTTGTTTTTGTTTTTTGAGACTATTTTTGCCCGTGGAACCGCAGGCTCTCGTTGCCTGGGGTACCACAGACTCAAGCAATCCCCAGCCTCAGCTTCCCAGGTAGCTAGGATTATAGGCGCACGCCACCACACCCAGCTATTTTTTTGGAACTAGGTCTCGCTACGGGCCCCAGGCGGGACTTGAACCGCGATCCCTAGCCCCAGTTGCTTCATAGGCTGAAGCTTACAGGCATGAGCCACCATGCCCGGCAAACCAGGGGGCTCTTAAAAACCCCTTCTTGGTCAATCTTCAGTCAGTAATCATTAGATGAAGAGCTAATAAACTGCTCTATGAACATGCACCAGGTGACATGCAAAACTAGCACCACACATGTGCCTGTGCAGTAACATGGGCCCTGCAGCACTTAGAAGAACCCACACCAGATTCAAAGCTCCCTTGCCTTCAAATGCTTAGTTTTCGGACAAGGAGTTTTCATCTTAGTTTTCATCTTGCACTGAGTCCTGCCAGGCAGGTAGCAAAACAGGCCTGGAGCTCCCAGGACACACTGGTAAACAGACCTGCACCCCTTAGGAGCTCCACCCAGTGTATTGGAAGCAAATCCTAGAAAACAAGCAGGAAAGAGGATATTGAAGAAAAGAGGTTAACTTGTGTATTTTATTCCTCCGTCCAACCTTAGATGGGAAAGTCTAAGGATAAAGGTAGTTACTTAGCCTCAGGACAGGTCCAGGCTTGCTGGGACCTAAAGTACACACCTGCCCTGCAGACTCACCCATTCCACCCTAGCGAGGGGAGGAGACATCGGCCTGGACACAGACAGTTCTGAGTCACCCAGCAACTGGCCTGCTACACCCCAGACAAATGAGTGCCCAGAGCCAGGGTTCTCATCAAGGCCCCAGTTCAGCAGCAGCAGCAGCAGCAGCAGCAGCAGCATTATTACTGGCAGCCTATCAGAGACACATGTGTTCAACTCCTGCCTCGCCCCAAATCCACTGAAGGGGACCCAGGCAGTCAGGGGCAGGCAGTGACTGTGACCCAACGGTGATCCAGGTGATTCTGATGCATGGCCTGAAGTTTGAGAAACACTGGCCTAGATGATCAGATTTAATCACTTTGGATTTTGTTGGATATCTTTTCTTTCCTTTGAAGGGCTAAAGAGCATGTCTAGGGGGAACTGATTGGCAGGGTTGGGCCTTCCCAGTATCCTCCCCCCACACCACAATCACTAGCAATTCCAAAGATCTGGATTGCTTTGTGTGTTTCCCGAAAAATTCAATTTAACTCACACACTTTGTTTTTGCCTGTTCATTCAAGTCACAATGCAGCCTGGAGTCCCTTGTGAACAAACATCCCATTTGCACATGTCAAGTATCTGATTCATTTAGACTTATCCCAATTGCTTAATGTCTGCAACAGAAGCCTCTGTGATATTCTGAGTTAATACCCTCTGACAAAAGGGGCCTGGGGTTTGGGTGAGCTCCCATGGGTCTACCAACCACAAAGAGAAGCTTGTTGAATGCACACATAAAAAGAGAAGAGATAGGAGGCAGAGATGCTGATCTTTATGACCCTCTGATTATTCTATCAGTTAGTTAAAACATAAATCTATCCCCTGACCTAACAAAATACGATTTTAGTTCTTTTTACTCTTTATTTTATCTTTTATAGCCAATAAAACATAAAAACCTAACAAAGGTTATGTGCTCATCAATTTTTTCACAAAATGGCAATAAATTAAGTGGAGGTCACTACAGCAGGGACATAGCAGCATGAAACTTTCTGGAAAGACAAACCCTCTCCCACCATCAGCATTAGTAGCTGCTAGCCTGAGATTCCTCCAGTCAAACAGAGCCCAATTTTGATGGTATGATCACTGTTTCTTTTAGTAGTTAGAGAGCCTGTAGCCTTTTCTCTTGTTTCTTAAAAATACGCACAAAGGTTGAACTAGTTACAAATGTTTATAAAAACATGGAAGCGTAAATATTTACCAGTTATGAAAAAGAAAAATTGTACTTTGCCAAATCATTTTGAGTCTAGTATATTCCATTTTCACTGTAGTAACGACTCCCAAACTTCTACGAAACTGCGACTGCCAGTTGTGTAAACCTAAAATTCATTTTTCGTTTATAGAAAAGGCATTCGATCAGTGTTTATCAAAAGTTTATTCACGTGAATCCATTTTAAGCACTTCAAACAATTCCTGGACTACAGCAAGGGCTCAACAGTATTCTTAAGCTTATTCATTTTCACTTGGAGGTTGTTGCAGTTATGTTAGGTACTGCCATTGATGTGCTGTTGCACGCTGAGGATATACAGTGAGAAACAAAACATATTTGGCTTCCCTGGCCTCCTGAAGTTTATGGGCAAGTATCAGAGGCAGACATCAATCAAATAATCACACAAATCAACATTATAAACTGTTGCAATGAAGATGAACATTTGAGGGTGTGGAAGAGAAAATCCCAAGGAACTTTCACATAGTTTTATGATTCTGAAATTTGTTGAAACTTCTTAGACCAAGTCATTAGCCTTCCCCAGATGTTTTTTTTTTCAAGATCCTCCTATATTACTATGCAAATTGTAAATGTAAAAGCAGCAAAATATATTGAAAGCAAACAAATTCACATTTCATTACCATATCACTCAACATCAGAATCATTGCCAAATTTTGTAGATTAGAACTTATATTTCTTTTATACTATTAACATTTCCAAATGCAGAAACCTGCATATTCCAAGAAGCAAGCCTATGGTCAGATACATTCGATGAATCTTCCATGAATTTTCTTGCAATTTTATGAATTAAAATTAATTCATACTTAAATTATAAATCAAATTAAAGCTAGAATTTACTGCTAAGTAAAGAATGCAAACTACTCTCAAGATTCTTACCGCTATTTCTAAATAAAACAAATGACTTTATTAAAAACATTCTAGCCCCTTAACTTTTTTTAATCTGTAAAATTAAATTATCTGGTCACTTCATTTAGAGTCAAGAGCAAGAACAGCAACACATGACCACAAAATGTGGAGGCCCAACTGTATACAGAAAGTATTCAACAAGAAAAATGAATGGGGGAGATTCAGAAGGCCCGGAGACTTCTGCCACAGTAGAGCCACCTGAAAGCATGCTGAAGCTTTATTACAGCATGGGAGGCAACCTGGGTCCAGCCCCTTCAGCCTCTGTCCCCCCAGGATAGATCCATCTCCACTTCTTTATGTCTGAACTTGGGGCAAAAAGTTAAAGCTTTTTCAGTTTCGGTCTCTGCTCTGCAAAATTGTGACCTACCTCCTGAGGAAGCAGTGAGGATTGGGTGAGAAAAGTGTGCACAGTCTTTCTTGATAATGCTGAAAACAAATGAGCACAGTAGTTCAAGTCTCTCAAAATTCAATCTCCTGATGAGACAAGATCCAAGATTACTTGTATAAAATAAACTGGCACCCAGAAACTCAGTCTCCACTACCCATGTACTTCCATTTGATTTTAACAATCCTTAGCTAGAATTCCCCGGGGGCCAGTTGGGAGTATTCAGTCTCTCAGGAGCAAACGGTGGATAGCCTTTTAGAGCCTGACCTCTTGATATATCCATCCCTGTCCATACCTCACAGAGAGCATTTATTACCAGAATAGAGACTGCAGTTAAATGAATAAACTGAGCAAATATTTTTCCCTCAATGATTATCTCATTGAACAGATCATTTTAATATAATGTAGTCAATCTAGCAATAGGGATCAATTCCTGTGTACTAAGAACTTTATTCTCATAGATCACTCATAAGAAAAAAAAATCTTTTGACAATCGATCAAACCCTTTCAATGTTAATGCAAAGAGTTATGTATGGCTACATACATAGCAGCACTGACTACAATTGCCAAGGCATGGACCCAACCAAAGTGTCATTCAACAAATGAATGAATAAATAAATTGTGGAAATAAATTCAATGGAATACTACACAGTTGTAAAAAAAGATGAAATAGTGGCTTTGGGAACAAAATGGATGGCCTTTGAGGTGACCATGTTAAGGAAATAAGTCAGAAAGTAAAAGATACTGGATGGTTTCACTCATCTGTGGAATATAAATAACCAAAAAACATAATGCATGTAAAATATAGCTGGAATAAATCTTGAATGCAATGAAATAATTTAATGATAACCAGAAGGAAAGAGTGGAAGGGAGGAGGGGGTCAGGGGAAGAAAAAGAGAGTGATGCTACTGGTGGTATGGTGGAGGGTGAGTAGAACGTGTGCACATATGGAAGAATAAAAATGTAGCCCCAAGATTTAAACTTTAAAAAACACCCTTTGATTCATTTGAAATATTTGTAGTTATAAGTTGTGTGTGAAGCTGTAAGTCGGGCCCTAGATATAAAGATGTGCAAGTCTCTGTCATCAAAAAATTCAAAGTCTTGAATAACGAAGACATTTAATAGATCATTTTAATATAATGTAGTCAATATAGTAAAAACACTAGTTGTTAAAATACTTTTCCTTTAAGAATTCAGCCTCGTAAATATTCAAGACTTTAAAAAAGCTCTTCCAAAATAAAACTACTACCACAGTTGATATTTAATAAACATATTTATAAAAAACCATAAAATGAAGACACGCAAAAAGAAAAATATAACCTATAACCATGCCATCTAAATTAACTACTGCTGATATTTACATGGATTTCCTTCTTTTTTTTTTTTTTTTTTTTTTTTTGAGACTAGGTCTCACTATGTTGCCCAGGGTAGTCCCGGTCCCACATATTCAAGCAATCCCCAGCCTCAGTCTCCCAGGTAACTGAGATTACAGGCGTCCGCCACCGCACCTGGCTGCTTTTTGGAGAATAGATCTTGCTATGTTGGCCAGGGTAGTCTCAAACTTGTGAACTCAAGCCTCTTTGCTTCCCAGCACTTGGATTACAGATGCACGCCACCATGAATGTACCTTTTTCTAAACAAGATAGGAAATAGGCCAGGCATGGTGGCATGCACCTCTAATCCCATCTACCTGGGAGCCTGAGGCTTGGGATCACTTGAGTCTGTGTGAGACAACCCTGGGCAACATAACGAGACCTAGTTTCTAAAGAAAAAAAAAAAAGAGGAAATAATTTCATGCTGAGTATGGTAAACTGAATTTTTCACTTATCGAGAACCACATATAAACATGTTTCTGGAGTTTGAACTGCTCCTTTAATTTATCATTTTAGTGATTGCACATTATTTCACCAGAGATTCCACATTTTATTCTCTGCAGTTGTGTATTTATACATCTCCCAATGTTTTTAGTTATTATAACATTCTTAATCACTTATCTTTTCTAACTAGGCCAATTATTCCTCTAGAATAAACTCCAAGTTACTGAAATTCTTGAATGTTAAAGACTTTGACACAAGTATTACCAAATTGCCCCAAAGGAAGACTGCACTATTAAATACTGTTTCCTTATACCTTTACTGTATGGTTTCTCTCTTCTACACCTTGCATTTAGAATTTTAAAATTTTAATACACTGATCTTCACTAAAAATGTTGCTTATGAGAACATCATTTTTAGAATGATTTTTAGAATGATTACCAGAAGGTAGGGGTGGGAGGGAGAAGGGGATCAGGGGAAGAAAAAGAGAGTACAAAACTTTCTGAAATTAGACAGCTTTGAGCTGCCCAGGAATTCCAATTTGGGTTTGGGGCATCAGTGCTCTCAAACTTGCCATTCATAGAACCATTTGGGGACCTTACTGAAATGCAGACTCTAATTCAGCAGGCTGAAAAGCTGCACTGGAGACAAGTTCCAGGTGATACCAATACTGTTAATCCAAGATTCACACTGCGTAGCTAGCAGTACAATTCTCTTATTTGAAGCCCCTTCAATCCAAGATGCCCCCATTTCCTTAGCAGTCTCTTCTTCAAAGGTTCGAGCAGGACTAATAGCATTCTACACTAACTCCTTGAAAGGTCTTGAATTTCAGTTTACACATCTATGAAATGGAAGGCTTGGCTCATCTAACCTTTAAGTCCCTTCCCACTCATAGTAAAGGGAGTTCTCCTTTGTCCAAACAGAGTGAGACCCATGAGGACAGTTTTCATCAACTCCTTTCCTTTACCCCACAAGACTGCACTCAGAAGTGTGCACCAAGGAACATTCAAGCAGCTGGTGGAAGTTGCATCTGAAGGAAAAAGCACCCCTGAGAAGTGACACTCTCCTCCAAATAACATGTTGCCTGACTCAGGTCATAGGGACAGACATCATTTTCTCTTCCAAAGGAAAAGATTTAACAAGAACCTAATGCTAATTTGCCCATTAAAGGAACAAAGAGTAAAATAAGGGAGGAGATTGACAGTAATACTGCATCTGTAAATACCTTGTCAAAGAGCCTCTAGAAGTGAGCTCTCACATAGGGAGTTCAGTGTCCTCGATAATATTTCACTTGTAGTGGCTACTCCCCTCTGTTCCGTTTTTCTCTCTTGTTTTTCAGCAACACTAAAAGCTGGACAGAAGTAAAACATGAGCCTTGATGCCTGAACTCATTGAAGCCGTTACCTAAAATAATGTAGAATCAACAAACTTATTATTTACCAATAATATGAAAATGTTACCATTTTGCTCTGTAAGAACATTAGACATGTGTTATCATCCCTAACGGAGACACATTTCAATGCCATCTGGCTCAATTAAATTATGGCCTAAGACTATTTCAATTCTCTATTTTTGAAAGACTAGACTGATTTTCTTTTAGTAGTAGGATAGCCTCTCACTCTCTCCCTCATCCCAAACAAGGTTTATCTCCTGCTTGTTTTCATTTATGGGGGTTCAATTTGGTCATGAAACTTCTTTCACTTTAATTTCCTTTAACTTTCTTTAAGAAGCTCAGCCGAATTTTTACTTTTACATGAAATTTTTTTTGAAAACCACTGAAATCCCTTGCTTTTCTGCCCTTCTCATTGTCTCCCACAGGATTGAGAGTATTTTTTGTATTTACATTAGGCCTGAATTGGGCAAGTTGATCAACACTAATCCAGGACAACAACCTACCAGAATCGAAAATACAATAAAGAAAAAATACATCAGCTGCTCTCTCCGGTTCTGTTTATGTTGTTAGTCATTCCCCTGAACCCACTTCTGCTCTGCAAGCCTGTGAGCCCTCATTTTGGGTTGTCTGCAATCACTTGCTCTCCCACTTGGAGGTGGAGCCTGGCTAGGCTGCATTTCTAAGAAGAATTGCTGTCCTATTTCCTCCCCAGCACTTCACAGCTTGTCAGCGGGACCTAAGTAATAAAAAGATCAATAAGAAAACAAATCCCACCTTATTAGGTCCTGTTTGATCTTAAACCCCCACCATTCAAGAGTGCAGCTACCTAATACTGGCACCCAACAAGAGGAACAGAGTTTTCTTATGAAAATAAATTAGACAAGCACATAGAAGAGAACTGGATGTGCAAAGGCTAAAATTTTCAAGAGCCTTAAATGTGGTCAGCGAGCCAAGCAAAGGGCAATGGTTTATGTTCCCTTCTTCGGTAATCTTTTATTTCCTGCACTCTGTCCTGCCTGCAACAAGATCAATATTTTTGTTCAACGAGTATTTTCAAGGTACTACTTTTCAAAGAGCCATGACTTTATTTCTTTTGTACGCTGGGGTTTTGTTGCCCGCACCCCACGTTAACATACGCTAAAGACAGCAAATGCAAGTCCTAGGAATAGCCTTGCCACAATCCATCAGCTGTGATAATGTCAAGATGAATATATTGTCAGGAACCTGTACGTAGCATTTCATTTATGCTACTCCCTCCCCCTAAGAGTGCTCCACCGGGGATTACATTATTATTCAAGCTTCCTGGACTCACTCCAAATGCAGATTGCAACTACAATTCAAAGGGAAACTTATAAAAGGTGATAGGAAATAGACCTCTACAGAACATTTTAAAAAAAACATTAACCTTTTCAGAGTTTAATTCCATCCTATGTACCCATAAATAGATCAGCTTTCAGGAACTAAAAACTAATCCTATAGTAATAACACAAAGCTCAATTTTTCATTCCATACTATCATTAATACCTGCTTTAAAAATGACGAGAAATCTCTTCGACTTCTTAAGCTTTGTAATTCATTTCTGTACACCAATTCAAGAAACCTCATTAATTTAGGTGGCCTTTTTGCTGTGCATCTGAGGCTTGCAAATATTTGGAACTTTTACGTTAGGTCAGAGTTTGAGAAAAAAATTAACTTCTCATTTTCAGAAGGAGTTTATGAATGTAGAAAATGGTTTTGACAGTAACATGTTTATGTTTTCTAATTCACACCCAAGGGGGGAAAAAAGGCCACACAGAATATATGAAGTAAAAATTGGAGAGGAAAAAACAGAAAGGTTTTATATAAATGGTAGGGGTATTTTTTTAAGGAAAGAAAAATCTTGTTACCTCAACACTTTTTTCCTATAACACAGTTTCTACATTCCGATCAAATGGAGGATGAAAAAGCTTTGATTTGGGAGGAAACAAAATCCTTTGAACAGTGATTGAAGCACGATCTGTGCAATTATTCTACCTATACTTACCCCCGTGCTCTACTCTCCAGTCCCACGATGGGACAGGGTGCCTTTCCCAGGAGCTGGGTTTACAATTAGCCTTAGACAAGGGAAACGTCAAAAGCTGCTCAATAAGTATTTTCCGTTCTTCATTAGAACTCATAAACGTATAACCTGCACATAAACAAGTCACTCTACCTAATTAAACGGAATCTATTCGTCTCTATTAAAAATTTAGAAGTGCTGCCTGAGTATAAACATGTCATCTGAGAAGTAGAGGGAGGGAGACCCTTGTAATAGCCGTGAATAACCAGCTGAATCGCCTTTAAGCAAAGACATGTTAATAATAGCACAGAAGTACATAAATTTTTCTAATTATTCTATTATCAGTAAAGATTGTTTAAACATAAAGAATAGTCATTGTTGGCAATTATATCTTCAAGTATTATCTGTCTACTAAGGAAAAGCAGCCCCCTGGCTTTAATTGAGACTAGTACAGAGGATTTTCCTCACTTTTTCAACTCTCTGTGTCCTGGGAGAATAAGGCCACATCTTCTCTGAGTTGTATCTCTATTGGAGAACGGGTTTGTTTGCTAGTATTTTTAATCACACACACACACACACACACACACACACACACACACACACACACACACATCTGAATTTAGCACTCCTAGCACTATAATCCATAGATGCTTTACTTTGGAAATGGAAATGTTCTAAAGTGTTTTGAATCGGCTTGTTGTTAAAGGAAAAAAAGGTTTTTAAACTCTGCATTGGAGAAATTGATGAAGACACTATAAAGCACTCTTAAAAAGTCTCTTTCTATGAAGTCTGCAACAATACTCATGGTATTGGGCCTTACGTTTTAAGACCAGCCAGAAATTAAAGCCTGTAAATGTTTTGAGGTGTCTGGAGACTTGAGCTGTGAGACGTTTTGTTAGAGCGCTCTCTTGTGGTCAAATGTCATCAACACAATTTCTGCTCTCAATTTTTTTTTACAGGACACATTTGCCAATCCACACTAGCACCACTTTGTCAAAAATAAGCTTCAACTCGGGTTGAACTTTCTAATATCTTGTTTGATTTTGGATATCATCCTCTCTTCCAAAAAATGTAAAATTGCACTGTGGAAGATTTGACTCATAAAGTCAAATAGACTTTTCTCAATATGCCCAGAGGCAGACTTTTCCCAATAAGTGTCATTTTGGCATATGCAACTAAGGTCAATAAAAGCCCAGTGAGTCTTGGGAACCGTGTCATCATTTCTTAAAGAATGCATATTATTTTAAATCTAGATCAGTAAAGACTGGGGAGGCTGAGAATTAGCTCTTGTCCTGATCTCAGTCCTTTGCCTTCTTCTTAACTGAGAAACAATCACTGCTTCCCCTTTTGAGATCTTGAAAAGTCTAGTGTGGGGGGGGGAGAGGTATATCACTCAGACATAGGTTTACCAGTGAACATCTCTTCTTCAAGCATTCACCTTTATTAAAAATAAAAGATGAAGATGAAGGCATCCCTCCGTGTCATGGGAAGTTTTCCCCTCTTCTCTCCTTGAAACCCAGGTTTCCTGACACAGGATAAATATCCTGATATCTCACCTTCTCTTTTCACTTTAGAATTTACAACCACATACAATTCACTACATTTATGTTGTTGAATTTTGTCTTTTTCTACTACTAATCTGTCTGATGTTAAAATCGAGTGAATAAAAAAAAAAACAAAAAAAAAAAAACAAAAACAGGGTGTTTACCCAAACCTACAAAGGGGAGCAGCTGGCTGTTAAAAGCCAGCCACACATCAGGTTCTTCCTGGCCCACACATGCAGTAGAAGACCACATAAACTTTGAGAGGCAAAAACAAATTTACTTAATAAAAGACAAATTAGACAAGAGTCTCTGAGGGGTACAAGGGAACCCCTTTGGTAATCTTACCACACAGTCCAGTCTCTAGTCCTAAGCGCACATGGCTGCGGCAGCCATGTGCATCCACAAAATGACAGCTGCCCCACCTTGAGCCGGATGAAGGGGTTAAGATGACACCTTCATTCCTCCTTCAAAAACTCAGTTCCACTCACTGCAAGCCAGAAGGAGCCAAGATGGTGTCGTTGATCTTCTCTGAAAGCAGGACGTTCAAATCCAATGAAGAAAACCAAGATGGCATCGACAATTTTCCAAAAGGCACTGCTCTGGTATTCTTTCAGCTCCAACTCCAAAGTGGCCTGGCATCAGCAAAACTCACTCGCTACAGCAACACAGCAAGCACTTCAGACGTCTCACACTGGAAACAGCAACACAGCAAACTCTCTTCGGTTTTCCAAAAGACTTCCAAAGTTTGCAGTTTCAAAATTAAACCAAGTTTTCAAGTACCATGTTTCCAAGACAACTTACACAGGTCACAAGTTTCTCCAACATGCTTTCCCGGGCTCCTCACTGGCCCAGGCTGGAAATGGAAGCCCACAGTATGGCAGAGGCAGATCTGAGGCCTTTAGCCTCTCTGTTGTTCCTCCCTGCACCTTACTTCTCCGTTCTCTTTGCTCTGTTCTGTCTCTCCTGTTCTGTTTCTTTCCCTATCTTTTTCTCTGTCCCCTCCCTGATCCTTTAACCCCCTTACTTTCCTTCTCCAAGTCTCCACCCACCAATACTAACAATAGCTATTTTAATGCATCAACACCAGTACTGGGGGCCACAGCCCCCTAACAATGTCAATTTGTTCATACATCTAGCTTCAGAAGAACCCTGATGGGGTAAGTCAAAAGTCATGTATGAGAGTTGTTAATGTATGAGAGCTCAAAATACACACACACAGACACACACACACACACACACACTTTAAATACAAATGCAAACCAACATTCTTTAGGACATGGGAACAGAGAAAGTCTTCATGAAATCACACCCCACTTCAAATGCCTGACCATGGAAGGGATGTCTTCTTGCCCCACCCCCTCGCCACCACCCCCTGGTATAACCTCTGTATGAAGTGGTTGCAGTAGCCACAGGCTGTGTGGATAACATCATCCAGAGAAAATGTCCCAAAATGCAAAGAAAGCCCGCATCCACGATGGAGCAAGGGCTCGATTCCTAAGTCCTTGAGTACAGTGAGTGTGACTTTTCTGACACCTCCTCCAACAGAGCTGCAGGAATTCAAATGAGGATAAAAATATCGAGCAGAAAATTACATTCAATTATTTCTGTGTTTGTTAATATTGTACAGTATAAGTCATTTCCATGGTTTCAGAATGGTCTCCACTGAAAATAAGTATCTTTGTGATAAGTTCTACCTTTGACCAGAAATCCTAGATTAAGAAGGATGAGATATCAGGCCTTCACTTTGATACATCTGGGTTCATGCACTGTAGGGTTTGTCAGTCAAACCTCTTAGGCAAAATGGAATCAATTACAGAAAGGAACTGATAATATGCCATATTTTTAGTTATAAATGCCAATTTCAGTACACCTCCATGACCGACTTTACAGGTTACTTGGAAATTTCCTTGAGTCCTTTATTAAATAGAAGTCTATAGATTTATTCATTGTAGGTAAAAGAACTGGAGAGGTCCTGGGTTGGTTGCCTGCAGTTGATATATTGCATATAGATGTGTACACATGCAGAACTGTCCCCTAGGGTTGATGGACGGCTACCAGGATCTAAGGCTGTCATAGCAGTAACAGAGATCTCCACAAGATGGCGCACTTCCTTTTTAACTCATTGTAAGAGAAAAAGTGATTTTCACACAGTTCATAAGAAACGGGATTGTGAAAAATGTAGCTGATTTTATATACTAGCATGTTTCATGTAGTAACATGCAAAACAATTATGAAAATCTGCCCCCTGCACACACATTCTTCCTTGAGAACAAGGGATGCTATGACAGACTTCTGCCTGGTTCCCTCAAAGCCAGGCAAAGAGAGGAGAGTTGACAACAGTACTCTCAGGGAAATACCAGGCTTTTTTGAGAAAGGCCACGTGTGTGTGTGTGTTGTGTGATTCTATGTTTTCCCTAGTAGGTGGATTCTGTAAGAATGTTAACAGAGTTCTCTCCTACCTTAATAATTTTCTATTTTTAAAACTAGAGACTCTCGAACTTCCCTCCAGAAGCAATTTCACAGTCTCTCTCTCTCGCTCTTTCTCTTACACACTCACACACACACACACACACACAGCCATTTCTCTCCTATACTAATAACATAACATCTTCATAGTTCTCTTCAGTCAGAAGCAAATTACATCTGATTTGGCAGAAAGATGGCTAAAGAGAAAACAATACATGGAGAGTATCCAAAGAAATATTCCAGTGGTGGAGGTGAAAGTTCTCAAAGTTTGTTTCCAGAGTACTCTATTCCCACAAACTGAACAAAAATATTTTGCTAATATTTTTTAAAATGTTGACTCTTCAACTAATGGTGCCAGAATAAGTGATTATCCAGATGCAAAAGATGAAACCTGACACAGACCTTACACCTTCCCCAAAAATTAACTATAAGCCTACATGTAAAATCAAAACGATGAAAATTTCTTGGAAAAAATTTACATAACCCTGGATTTGGTTATGAATTATTAGACATAATCCCAACAGTACAATCTATGAAAGAAATAACTGAAAAGACAAGCCACAGACTGGAACACATCTGATAAGGGATTTATATCCAAAATACAAAAGCCCCCACCCAAAAAAGGAGCAAAAGATAATTATCAATCACCTCAGCAAAGAAAACATATAGATGGCAAATAAGCTCATGAAAAGGTATTCCGCATGATTTGTCATCAGGAAATTGCCAGTGAAAACAATAATGATATATAGAGACAACATAACTACTGGAATGACTACATATTAAAAAATTAACAATATCTAAGATGATACAAGTGTGGAACAACAGAAATGTTCATTTATTGCTGGTGTGAATGCAAAACAGCATAGTCACTTTGGAAGACAGTCTGGAAGTTTCTTCCAAGACAAAGCACATTTTACCATAAGACCCAGCAATGTACTCCAAGGTATTTATCCAAATGATCTGAAATGCATGTTTTCCCCACCTCCCCACAAATATACATAAACATTTAC
Organism: Uropsilus gracilis; assembly: GCA_004024945.1. Classification (NCBI taxonomy): domain Eukaryota; kingdom Metazoa; phylum Chordata; class Mammalia; order Eulipotyphla; family Talpidae; genus Uropsilus; species Uropsilus gracilis. The sequence continues at coordinate 29,587 of PVHY01007697.1, read as the reverse complement.
AACACCATAATAAATAGTTTCCAGAAAAGAAGAAGCAACAAAAATGTCCTTTTTCAGGTAAACTAACTGTGGTACATCCATACAACGAAATACTACCTAGTGATAACCACAGGCAAGCTGTCATGACACTAAAAACACAGAATGCTAAATGCATATCACTAAATGAGAGAAATTAGTCTTAAAACTCTAACTAAAGTATTATTTCAATTATAAGAAATCCTGGAAAGGCATGACTCTAAAGCTGGTAATAGATCAGTGGTTGTGAGAACTTAGAGGTTGAGTAGGTGAAGTACAGTGAATTTGGGGTGGTGGTGAAACTGTTTTGTATGGTTCTATAAACTAGATACAGAAAGAAAAGATAATTTTGGGGGGAGGACAGGGTTGTCTCAGAATGGAAAGTAAAATGTGACATAAATGTGTGACAGAACATGGAAGAAGGTGGGAGGAAATGGTGCTAATCTAAGTAACTTTGGAAATGAGCAGGATCTATTATACTACAGGTAAAAGGAGCCATATATAGTACTGTATTCTAGTTGACAAAGTTGCTTTCCCTGGGGGATATGGGTCAACAATTCTGATATTGCTATACATGGACACTGTCACTGAGCAATTAAGCCAATGGATGACAGATGATAGGAAGTGGGTTTCTATTAAACATGCTGGAGTGAAAATTTACAGATGAACATATCCTATAGAATGTAGGAAGGGACTAGTGTGGGGGTAGTAGTATGAATTCATGTTTAGCTTATTACCGACACAAAGAGTTATATATGGTCTAGATATATGTATATACACAGGCCAGTGTGTACACATATAGTTCCTTGCTCTTTCAGCTAAGAGGACTTGTCATGTAAGCAACCTGTTCATGATGTCAATTGTAGTGCAAGCACCAGGTTCTTGGTAGGTTCATTAGTGGTTCTAGCAGTTACACAAACATACCAGGCAGGGCAGGGGCAGGGCCAGGGCCAGGGTGGTTAGGAGGTAGCTGAGGCCCCAGCTCCCCAGCAATCTTCACACTCTTTCTCTGGGCATTCTCTCTGCCGTTCTCTCTTACCTCTCCTCTCTCTCTTCTCTCTTTCTCTGTGTCTCTCTTTCTCTCACACTGTCATGATCTCTCATGTACTCTCCTAGGATGATGTCACCCTTTTATCCTTTCCTTCCAGTTGAACCCACTCATATGTGCACACACTCACTGGTCCAGACATATACAGTCACAGGGAGAGCACAATACCACAGGTGCTGGTCATAGAGGCCAATGGTGGAAGGGTAGAAAAATCTAACCAACTCATTTACCCTAAAAGGATAGGAAGCAATGCTATGCCAGTATCACAAACATACTGGGTACCCAAACCTTGATTGCTGATACCGTTTTCCAATCAAAGCGAAAAGCTCCTTAGAGAAATGGTAGATTCAAGGATTGGGTCAGGGAATATGCAAAATGAATATGGAGGAACATGTAGAACCAGAAAATAAAGAAGTAAAAACAAACAAACAAACAAAAAAAACAGCGCAAAGTGTCTCAAAGGACACGGGAACCAGTTGAAAGCCCAAAGCTGGAATTATCTGTGCAACAAAATAAAGTAACGGATTCTACTGCAAAGTATACAATAAATATCATGAGTCCATAGTAATATGAACCAATGACCAAATAAACAAATGGGGAAAAAAATTCATTGTGCAGAGTTCCAAATAACTTCTGTAGATATTTCATCCTCAAAGAGGTGAGGCATAACTTCCCTCTACTTAAGTGTAAACTAGTCACTTCCCTCCAGAGAAGAGAGCATAGAAATAACTGTAGAGAGGAGAAACCTGATGAATACTGCTTCTACCAGGTGCTCAACATTAGCAGTGATAAAGTCACCTTATTAAGACAGTGGAAAAGGCATTTACTTCCATAATTTTCCCAAAAAAAATATATCATCAATGTAATCATGAGAAAAACATCAGAAATATTCCAAATAGAGATACATTCTACAAAAAAAAAATCTATGTTTCCTAGAAGGAATATATGTATAAATTTTTGAGGAATTGATGTTAAAAAAGAAAACAGGCCCCAAATGGAGTTACGTAGGCTATTTTGATCTTCCAGAAATGGGATCTTAAACCAGTCAGTCTTTGATCATGACTAGTTATGTTATCTGCATCTAAGACACCAGCAACAGCAGTCCCTAAAGGAGGATAATACTCTAGCTAGCCAAGTGAGTTGGTTATTGCAACCTTGCAATAACCTTGCAATAACCAAGACACTTGGCTAGCTAGAGTATTATCTTCCTTCCCCATTCTCTTCTGCCTATATTTTATAGAGTTCTTCAGATCTCCATTCTCTCTACTATATAGGATGTTACCCAGTTGGAATTGATTGAAAAACAAAAACTTCAAGAAGCTTTTAATATGCTTTTAACCCTCACAGCCCTGAGAAGCCAGGAACTACCCTCCCGCGCAGGTACCTGTTAGCCGCTTGAACTCGCTGCTCCTTGCTGCTTCTCGTTGTCTCGGGGTCACAGGACATTACCCTCAGATCCTAGACAAGCGACACAGTTTTACCTTTATGTGTTTTCAGACTGAGCAAATCTTTCGGTTTGGATCCAGAAACCAGCCCTAGTCGGACTGGTCCGACTTAAAAACTGAACCCAGTCTTCAGTCCAACTAGGTCTGATTAAGCAGAAAGGTTCCGATGTGAAACCTCAGGTAAATTAAATATATATATATATAATTTTTTTTAGGTTAAACTAGCAGGTTAGCCTTTGCTGAGGTAGTCATGAATTACTGTGGTCACATTAAAGAATTTTGAATCACCTTAGGTAAGCTTATGCATTTATGAGAGGAGAGGGTTCAGACACTCCCTACAAAAGATAGAAAGGAAATTCTTTTTCCTTCTTTATTTCTGGTGACCCGGAGCCCCCTGCTTTGAGACAACCCAGGCCTCCATCTTCTTGAACTAGACTTGGAGAAAAATTAAAAGTAAGTTAGCTCTCCTTAGGCAACAAGAAAAGGCGGACTTCCACTAAAACCAACCTCCTCCTTAAGGCAGGAGAAGAAAAATACGATGCCTTCTTTCCTGATGAATTTGCTATCAAAGAAACAAGACCTAACTCTCAAATAGGTGGCCTTCCCAACACAGTAACAGTGATTTGATCTAGTTTGGGTGATCTTGATCTTCTTTGTCCTTTTCTGTATTTTCCAATATGCTACAACGATTAATCATTCCTTTACAAGTCAGGGGGGGAAATATCCTCCAAAAAAAATTCTGCTTTAAACATTGTTTCATACAGAAACCTTCCAGATATTTACAGCAGGCTGAGAATTAGCCAACCACCTGTCTTCCTCTGTCACAGTGCATATCATTCTCTATGGTCAGAGCTGCTTTATTCTTTAAATCCCCAGTGCTTAGTTCAGTTGCCAGCACTTAGTGAGCACGTCTACTGAATAAATTAATAAGGCAATGAATGAATAAACAAATGATGGAGGCTCAAACTACTTCCTCAACTCTAGATTTTTTTTTAAAAACAAACTTTCTTATCATCTATGAGTTCATATTTAGCCCCATAGAGATGATCCATTAAGACCAGATGGTTCTCCAAAGTTCAAGAATCTAAAGTAGAATTTGAAATCTGACAAGCTCACTGATAGAGAAAACTAAAATTTCTTTTAAACATTCTCCACTCCCAATCCAAACTCTTTGCTATTCTTAAAATTCATCATTAAAATTTTTTTTAAATGGACATATAGTATCTTTGGGTTATAATGGATTCTAGCTGGGGAAGTTCCAGTATGTCTTCACCTACTGTTTAGAAATAAGAACCACCCTCACACCCAGGTTTCCTGGATATAATATCTTCTCTGATTTGTTTCTTTCAGCAGAAACCTGGTGATACAACTACAGATCAGCGGGTAGCGTAAGGGGAGGGGTGAATGGTGATGATCCTAAACACTTAATTCATGCTTTCACTGTGATTTTAGGAGTCTGAGAAAGTCTTCTTGTACCACAACCATTCTCCATTTCCTAATTTCTCTCATTCTTTTAAAAGAACAAAGCTTTCATCCACGATAAGGCCAACTTTACATAAACTCACCTCCAAGAGAGAGCCAAGGTTTAGACAGGAACCCACAGATCCTAAAAGAAGTGAGAGGGTCTGCAGAGGCCAGGAAGAGAAGTTTGGAGAACTTGAGTCTATGCTTGATAAGTTCCACTTTTGCCCAGCGCTTATGTAGCTTTTAGACTACCTGCAGAGTATTTAAAATTGGAAATTGTTGGGTTTGAATTTTGATAAAACCTAAATTAAGTGGCTTCTGGTTCACTTTTCCCTGACCCTCTAGTGTGGAGAATAAGAGTGAGCAGGCTGATTAGGGACGCATCGCTAGGAACAGCACAAATGCAAAAGAGGACTCGCAAAGAAGGAAAGTGTGCTTTTCTGTTTTAGGAAACTTGCTGACATAGGGAATGCTTCTGTGTTTTCTGCAGAGATGCTGCCTTCAGTGGACAAAATTCAGCCACAATCAAGCTAATTGAATGCACAAATGTAATATTTTTCCAGGGCACCTCCAATTTAATGCTTGATGAAATCGTGTCTTTCGCATATATTTACAAAAGCTTTTCTTCATCCAGAAATGTCTGTTAAAATTGCTTATAGATGCTGAGATAGCAAATCACTCTTCTAATGTAATGAGATAAGTCATCTCTATAAACTTTGCTTGCTCAAATGTACTCGCATAAAAGAAATCAGGCTACAGGCTTTTTTCAATAAATAGAATGAACAACTAGAACTTGATGGCTGTAGCATGTTCTGCCTCATTGCTAAGGGATGTTTAAAATTGCTCCCTCTCTCTCACACACAGCAGAGTTTTCATTTTGGTAGTTGATGGAAAAAGGCGGTCAAATAAACTGATGTGGAGAAGAAGCCAAAGCCGTTTGTCAAAACGTGGGGTGAGGCTTGAAAATTGGAGTCATTTAAAGACTGAAAATTGATTTAAAAGATTTCTGTCCTCAAATCATTTTTCTTGCTAAATGTGGCCACTTTGTGAGCCTGGTTTTCCCTGCTTTAGCTGTCTTTACCAATAATTTACACCATAGCAACTTCACATACTGTAAGAGTCACATGCATAACAATGAGCCTAGTAAAGGGGTCCAAAGTTCAAGAACCCATGGAAAAGATGAGGCCTTGTGGGGTTTATCCATTCGATTCCAGGGAAGATTGGTTTTCTCAATCTGAAAACTGAATAGACCATCTTACACATGTCTAGGCCCACCACAGAGGGTCATCATGTATTGTCATATAGGTTACGCACTGCAAAACTCCAGGGGAGTTACCTTCCCTGAGGCTACAGTGTGAAGGGTGATATCTGAAGGTGTGCAATGTGACAGCTCTGTCCAATCCCACCACCCAAGCCAGAGGAAAAATAAATCGCCAGCTTATTCCAATTCCTAGGTCAGTAAATTTCCACATACACAGCATTTAGCTCCACACGAGAGGCACCGCATTATAAATCCCTCAAAGAATAAAATCAAAGTTCTTATGAGTTCACAAAATATTAAAATTTGCCTTCTGCCCTTTCCCTTCTCTTTGCTAAGTGAAATTGTTTGGGAGAATATTCAAATCTCCAGATGGTCCTCTTTACTTCAAGAAACAGTTTGGACAGCTTGACTAAGGACAGGCTAAAATCCAAAAGAATGAGATGAAATTGCAAATGCCCTTCCTGTTAGTTTTGGAAAATGCTGGACAACCATTGTTCCATTCAGGAAAGACACAGCAGGCAGCTTTGGAATGGTTCTCCTGGAGCCAGGCTTGCTCCAATCTGCCCTTTGGATTTTCCCTCCTGCCTGCTGGAGGCCTGACCAGCCAGATGAGTAGCCAGGCTGTCCTGGACCCTGCACTGCAGCCTGGCCTTCTCCTTCTAACACCCTTCCTCTTATCCCTGAAACCCATGGTAATGAAGTCTAAATATTTCCTGAAATATTGCTCCTGACAGTCTCCCGAGCCCTAATCAATTCTGAGCTCAACGCCATCATTTGGGGTTAAACAGAAATGTCCTGCTTCTTAAGCAGTTCCTTGAACTCTGCCCCATGCACATGGAAAGGTGTATTTTGGGATTTAGGGCATCAATTCCAATATGCACAGAATGATGCATTTTCACTAGTCTGCCTCTTGAAAGAATGTTCTCAGCCGACTTACTGACAGGCAAGTCCTAGAGATTGGGTAGGATAGTGTGTATTTCTATAAATCGTTAGAAACAGTTGCTGAACAAGTGCCCCTCCACACACACCCCCATTCCCACTTTGAGGCCACCACAGATGCTTGTTTTCACCTTGGAAAATAAGTAGATGAGGGGCCACTCTGGGCTTTCTCTCCAACAGGTTCCTCACCCCCTAGGCACAGGCATGCAGTGCCACCCAAGTGTTTCCCAGCAAAGAAGTAGGCTGTTACTCACAGAGTGTGTGAAATGTGAACAGTGCATCTGAGGAGAACCTTTTATTTCACTTCATTTTAACTATCTTAAATGTAAATCATCACATCTGGCTGCCACACAGAGCAGTACAGTTCCAGAGAGTTCTTCCTCTCGAGGACAGCCTTGCCACCTGAACACAACCTTTGAGCATGTTTGATTTTTAAAACAATTAAGACAGAATCAACAAAAGCAGATCTGAAAGACAGATCAATGAACTGCTGATGTTTAAAGTAAAAATTCAGTTTATTCATCTGGTTATGACACAGTACACAAGACCTAAATAAAGTGTTTCACATCATAAACTTCTCTTCCAACTCCTTGGAATGTTCATTTCTTTGTCTAAAAGGAGAGACTAGTTGGGAAAAGGCAAGCAATCTTCAGCTACTGAAACAAGGATGGGGGCAATACCAAGGTCATCTTCACTGGGAGGCTGTTAGCGCAAGCTGATTTCTAGAACTGTTAGCTGGAAGCCGAGCATGCCACTTCCTGGAGGCCGGAGCCACTGGGGCTCAGTCATCCCCACCGCACAGGTACAGCAGGGCCTTCTGGTAGTCACCCTTGGTGTCTTGCTACAGATGGTCAAGGAGAAAAAAAATTCACTGTCAGGAAAAAGACCCAAACTCCACAATAACCTCCAACCAGGCCAACACACACATTCAGCCTCTCCTGAGGTGAACACAAAGACTGTGTTCAGACACATATGCCTGGGGGACCATACCCAGGCTCTCATGGGTAGAACCCTCAGGGAGAGTGGCCTTAGGGAGACTTTCAGTCATTGTTACTACAAGGGCAGACCGTGCACAGGGGCTGATACAGTCAGGCCCAGAGTCCAAAAGCCCCACCCACTGTCCAAAACCACCATTTCTTTTTTTTTTTTTTTTTTTGGCTGTTACAAGCCTTTTAATTTATTTGTTTATTTATTTTTCTGACAATTTTATTTATATTTATATAAATAAATATATATTTCACATCTTATACTCCCCGGTGTTCTCCCCCTACTTTCTTACCTGTGGATCATCATTATGATCCTCCGTGTACCTCCACTCCCTGAACTTTTCCATTCGCCCTCCTACCCCCACGCCAGCTGTGTGCTTTAGTTTGGTTGTTAGCATGTTTTGACTTTTCCTCTTGGCCTTTTGTTTGTCTTCCCTATATCCCATATATAAGTGAAACCATCTGGTTTCTGTCTTTTTCTTTCTGACTTATTTCTGCTAGTATGATTCCTCGTAGGTCCATCTATGTTATCTCGAATGCTTTAAATTTGTCGTTTTTAATTGATGAATAATATTTCATGTGTAAATATACCACATCTTTTTCATTCATTTGTCCGTTTTGGGGACATTTGGGTTTTTTCCATGCCCTCGAAATTATAAATAGTGCTACAATAAACATCTGAGTACAGGTGTTCCTTTGTATAAGTACTTTGGTCTCCTCTGGATAGATTCCCAGAAGAGAAATTGCTGGGTCAAATGGTAGTTTCATTAGTTTGAGGGTCCTCCACACAGCTTTCCATGGTGAAACTGGACCAGTTTACATTCCCACCAGCAGTGTTAAAAGTGTTCCTTTCTCTCCACATCCACACCAGCACTTCAAAACTACCACTTTTCTCCCAGAGCTTTATCCTTCCAAAGAGCACAGGTTCTATCCTGTCCTCTGTGCTTTTTCATGGATTCCTAAGGTCATGTGGAAAGAAGTTGGTGAGGTGAGATAGCAGTGACTAAGATTCTAATTGGTTCTAAACTTTAAACATATGTCCCAATAGACCTGGGTATATTAAACCCCCTTCTAAATTCACCCTTGTGCACTGACATGCCTTTGGGAAGGTCAGGCTCTTTTACAAGTCGAGCTGCACACCAGTCAGAACTACATACAGTGGGAACTTGAAAGCAATCACTTCTCATCCAGGAAACAGAGAGACTAAGTGGACAGGAGAGATGGGCGTTCTGAGTAAGTAATTGTTGCCAGCCTTATCAAAGGAGTTCTCAAGAGATGGAAATATAATAAAATGCAAAATTTAACTCATAAGTCTATTAAGAATACTGGCAAGTATTACAGGATCATTGTCATGAACACAATTATCACCAGAGAATAGCAGATGTGGGGTAGAGAAAATATTTGCCTGATTCCTTATGATTCCAGGACACACCATAAAAGGCACTTCCACAATAAATCCCTCATGTCTGATGACTACATGTCACTCTCAGTGAATCAGAAGACAGAAACTCACTACTCTGTCATTAGTCACAAGCCTCCTGCCCGAGGATTGGGGCCCCTTGGAGGTGGGGTAGAGCCAACGTGGCCCAAGGGACTTACCTGGATGTAGGAATACAGAGACTTGCCGTAATTTTTCTTGAATTCAGACCTGATCTTCAACATGTCCACTTCACTGCGAGAAACCATGATTCTAATCAGGACCTTATCGCGAGCTGCCTTGCCCTGAAAGTCAAGTTAATGTTCCAAGTTAGGATTCGCTGACAATACAAATCATGAAAAAAGGAACCTGGTAAGTTTCTGTAACTGATCTGGGTTCTTAAGGTAGCCATGACACTACTCTCTAAAGAAAAATGAACATCTTGGGGAATTCTAATCATACCAGGAAGAAATCAGCATAAGCCCTTGGTCTATGCAATCAATAAATGTGTACTGAGTACCAACTACTACAGCAGGCTCAGTTCAAGACATGTCCAAGTTTACCCACATCACAAAATACCCAGCTCCTGAGGGCTCAGAGCGCATACACCTGGGCCATTTTTATGACAACCTGGCCAATTTGACAGGCGTGAGCACCAAGGACCACTGAGTTTACATGTAGAGCCTCAGACCGGAGGCACCAAGGAATAGTCACAGAATCTGTGGGGAAATGAGACAGGTCGTGTACACAAGAGGATGAGTCAAGAAGCAGTGGGAGGGACTGGAAGCCACAAGGCACATCTGAGGTGTGGAAAATAGGATGAGATTGTGTGAAGAGTTGTTCTGTTTGTAAGGGAGCTGCAGAGCTGCCTTTATAGTCAGGTAGACCCAAGTTCAAATCTGGCCGTGTCACCAGTCAAAGCTTTCTGAGCTCCCATCTCCTCACATGTAAGAAAAACAGTAATGAGTTATGGTAAAGCAAATAATACAACATCTACTGCAATAATGGGCACTTAATAATCTCTCCCCCTGGCTTCTTGTTACTCCAGGCTAGAGGAAGGACTCACTGGGAAGTTTGAGCAGGAGTCTCACAAAGTTACCATCTGGTATTCTCTCCTCCTCCCTGGCACTTCATTATCTAAGTGCACACAACCTCATATTCAAGGGGCTGGGTGAGACAGGATGAATTTGCGCTTGTCTCATCTGTCTGCTTCCACAGCTGACTGGGGTCCCTGCACTTAGATGTGGGACCGCCCTCTGTCCACTAGTAAAGCAGACTGTTTGGGAAGCAAAAACATAGAGCCCAATGCGAAAACAGACCTCTCGGTGGATCCTCCTTACCTTCAAGGCATCATACAGCCGGCTAGCAAAATACTGGGGCTTGTTCTTAATACACTGGACTGTGGAAAGAAAAAGTGGTCAGTGGCTCAGCTTCTCCTCTCTCCTCTACCAGTGAGGGGGGAGGCTCTGCCCTGGGTCCAGAAAAAAAAAATGACAAAAATGACCTATGAAGTGGGGAAAACTACACAAATCCTCTGAGATACTCAGCTTCAGGGTGGTTTTAAACCAGAGGATTCTGAGGACTGTAGACATGGAAGTGGCATTGATTTCCCCTTTCTTATCTTGTTGTCTTATTTCTCCCCAGCAACTCTCTATTTTACCAATTTAAGCCCTTCTTTGGCTTTGTATCTTAAATATATACATATTATAAAACCACCCAAATCACATACCGAAACCACACCTCGCAAACACACTTAAAGTAACAGAATGGACATACATTACTTCTGTTTTAGTACAGTTTACTTAAATCTGATACCCACTGAGGATGGGGGGCACCACACTTGCTCACCCAGGTTCAGGAAAGCATTTTCTAGGTCTCCTTTGACCTCCTTCCTGATGCTCTCCTCCATATCATAAGGGCTGTAGCTCTTGTACTTTTCAAATACTGAGGAAAGGCAATAATATTATGTCAGAGACACTAGTCAAAGCTGTCCATGATTACCCACAGGGTTATACAATGTGATTCAAAAAAACAAACAAAACAAAATGAGGTCAAGAGGATACAGAGATGCTATAAAAGACCAGGGCTGACATTACTCCAGTTTGCCCCTGGGAGCCTCACCATGCACCTGGCACTGCTCAGGTCACATCGTTCTGATCCCCTCCACTTCCCAAACAGAAAAAATTCTAAATGGAAGCCATGATAAACAGCAGGTAGCATTCAGCCAAGTTCATTACTTAATGAATAGGGCAACATAAAAGGATCTTTGAAAAGAAGGAGTGAGAAGCTAAAGAACCTAACAGGGAAAATGTTTAGGAGGGAAATCCAAAGCAGAAGAGAAGGGAGAATGGATATGGTGAGGCTTTTGGAGGGCAATGTGGAACGTTTTCCTGGCAGACTCAAGTCCCCACACAGACACACCTGGCCTGCCTGACAGGACCAGCCATTTCAGCCTCAGCTCTAAGACCTAATTCTGCTGAGTCAAGCACCCACCTTTCTGGAGGTGAGACACACTCCGCTCCGTCATGATGCTGATCCACTTGGGGACATCAGTTCCTTTCCTCTTCACTCCAGCATCATAGAGATCCTATGAAGACAACCAACCAGAAAAGTTAGTTACATGATCCAGGTAACAAAAAAGATCCTGCAGAAAAATCCAAAAACCTATAAACTCAAAATGAGAAAGGATGGCTACAGAGATAGGCAAAAATGAATAATTTCAGTTAAGTCTTCAAGACATACCAAAATGGATGCACAAAAACCTCTCCTTTCAAAAAGTAAGCCAGTGGTCACTTACTGAAGCAGCTATCACCCAGGTGCCCATACTCAAATGTCTCAGGGACACAGGAAATAACAGCGCTGGCTAAAGAGCTAAATCAGCCTTACTTTCAATTTCAGGAAAATGAAAAGACTACAAGTGATGTTAAACATGCCAGGGAGGGAAGGTGGAAGGGAGACAGCTTATGCAAAGGTCTGAACTCATTCAGCGACTACCCATATCTGGGAACTACAAAATCCACTTCTATGATCTCTCGACCTAGAAAAAGGAATGTGCGAAATATGCTTAATTTCAAAACTAAAACAAATTCAAATTTATTTTGTCCTGCAGCTCTCATAAAATGCTTTGCGATAGATGTTGACCCTCTGGAAAAGGCATGTTGTTTATAATAATCTGAATCAACTTAACAAATAGTTCTCAGTAGTGTGGGGCTAGAACCCATGAAAGCCCTATTCAGCCTGAAGAGAAGTCAGGTCCCCCTGCCTGGCCTCCTTCCCCAGTACAAAGGGGCAGTCTCTTCCTATCCCTGGCTGTGCCTGCACCATCTTCTCACTCCCCAGGTTGTTCAATAGCAGTAAATGCACACCAGTGTGGACAGCTGTATCATATCCCGCAGAAACATGAACTTTTATAAATGCAAAGCCTGAATAAGCATATGTATGTGAGTCAGGTATTGATCTTGCAATGATACCAACAGAATAGGGAAATTTCTTGTAATAACTATTGCTCCCAAAAAGAGAAAATGAAACCCCAAATTTTTAAAAATGACTTGCTTCCTAAAGTGAAGCCTATTTCCTCTGCCAATGGGCTACACATAGTAATTCGTGTCTAATGAAAGAGTATGAAGAAGTGATGGCATATGAATACTGAGATTATGCCAGAAAAGGCACTTGGCATCCTGCATGTGTGCTTTCCTCTATTACTCCCTCTGGACACTCTCCACTGCCATATGGGAAGGGCACACAAGCATCCCTGTGGAGAACCCCATGGACACTAGGGCCTCCTGCCAGCAGGCATCTGGTGGACCCTCTTGGAAGCAGACCCTCCAACTCCACCGGGCCTCTGACAACAACCCTGGCCAGAGACTGCAATCTCACAGGGGGTCCTGAGCCAGCAGCTCCCTATAAATCACTCCGATCTCCCAACCACAGAAACAGATAATAAATATGCATTATTTCAAGCTTTACATTTGGAGGCTATCTGCCACACAAGGGTAGATGATTATTACATAGACTATCCAGACACTTGCTGAAAAAATGAAAACCCAAACCAAAAAGTGTGGTACTTACCCGGGCATCTTGGTCAATCAGTTCATAATCAATGACAGAACCCTCTTCTGCCCTTCTGCCCTATAGGAGAAAACAAAAATTAACAACATCAGATATACTTGATGGATGGTATGCTTTAAAAGTGAAAAATTTAATTTTCTCTCCCCACTTACATGTCATTAATTTGCTGAACGAATGCCCACTTAAAATTTGTCTTCACTTTGAAGTGAAATATTTTATTAAATCCTCCCCATGCCCCCCCCAAAATTAATGTACTTAAGTTTCTTCCCTCAGAGTTTACAATGCAGATATAGAAATGTCATGGAACAAATGATAAAATAACAGTAATCTATGGCTCTGAGAAGACTTGAAATGCAAAGAAGGGAGAAATCTGTCAGAGTGTATAGTCAGCAGTCTTTGAAAACAACAGCTTACAGTTGAAGTGAAGCTTGAAGAATGGGGGCAGAGACTAGCAGGTGGCAGGGAGGGAGCAGTACTTACAAGGGGACAGCAAGATGGGGGTGAGTAGGCTCACCGGGAGAGAGGAGTTGCTAGGATGGGGAAGGAGATAAGCAGAAGGGATGCCCCAGGAGCAAGATTAAGTTAGGAAGGGCCAGAGCACAGAGGACTTTTAAAGGCAGTTGGAAGTCTGGATTTGATGCAGAAGAAACAGGTTTTGATCAGGGCAGTAAAATGTATTTCAAAACTGTAAGTGGGTGGCAGGGTACAGGGCAGGTAGGAGACAGGGGAGTGGCACAGTTTCACTGCAATCTAGAGGTGTAAGCACACAGCGCCAATCAGGGTTCCTGGAGAAAGTTATTTCTCTTTCTTCTCTGGCATTGGTATTAAATTGCACACTGGTTAGAATTCACACTCAGAAGGGACGTTTCTTTCGTCTGCAGTGATGTGTTAACATCAGCAAACAAAGACTTTCTCCCCAAGGAAAAGGACTATGTGGCAAACCATCTCCTCAGAAGTGGAAGAAGGTGAAGGGAACAAGAGGATCACTTCCATTGGGTCCCCTGTGACACAGAGGCAGTGACCTTTCCGGGTCACATGGCCATGGCTGGCACATAACCTGGACCAGGACTTCACAGTCACCTATTCTACCTCCAATCCCCAAAGTCCACTAGACCATGCAGTTTCTCAGGATAAGAAATCCTACTATAGAAAAATGAGAGCCCCGCAGTGACAGTGCAGACCCACTGTCGGAAATGCAGCTGGAATTTCTGATGGAGGCAAAGAGGATTGAGTTAGCTCCCATGCTTCAATAAGGTATGTGACTTGCCTTGGGAGGGACAAGGACAAAGAAAGAAACGAGAAACCAACCTTTGCGAGGGCAACCATCAGCTTGCGGAAGTCACCAGAAGTATCGGAGATAATGTCCTTCTCCAGATCTGTCTTGTACACTTGGAAAACAACACACTTGGTTTTACTCTTCTGCCTGCACAGTTACTCACAACCTCCAAACATCCCCTGCCCCACTCAGGCTATGAAAGCAGAAACAACTGTGGCAGTATGAAAATTCACCCAGATGAGGGTGAATTTTCTAGAATGATTTACCTCATAAAATCAGAGCCAGTCCCATTATCAGTGACAAGGGACAAGACAGGCCAGGTAAAATGTACACTCCTAAACTTACCTTTGATCACTTTGATTTAGATACTCTGTAGCTAAAATACTGGCTCCCAACTTTTTATGACTATGAGAGCTAACTTTGTACATCAAAAATATGTGGAAGGGATGGCCGGTTACAAAATCAACACACAGACGACAGAAGCTTTGCTATACACAAAAAGTTAAGCAGCAGAAGAAGAAATTTAAAAAACCATCCCATTTACCATCGCACCAAAAAAAAAAAAAAATACCTGGGGATAAACCTAACAAAACATGTGAAAGATCTATACAAAGAGAACTTTAAAACTCTGTTAAAAGAGAAAGAAGACATAAGGATATGGAAAGACATTCCCTGCTCATGGATTGGGAGAATTTCACATCATCAAAATGGCCATCTTACCAAAAGCAATCTACAGATTCAATGTAATCTCTATAAAAATTCCAACAACAGGGGCCGGGCACGGTGGCTCGTGCTTGTAAGCTTCAGCCTATGAAGCGGCCGGGGCCAGGGATCGCGGTTCGAGTCCCGCCTGGGGCCCGTAGTGAGACCTGGTTCCAAAAAAACAGCTGGGCGTGGTGGCGCATGCCTGTAATCCCAGCTACCTGGGAAGCTGAGGCTGGGGATGGCTTGAGTTTGTGGTACCCCGGGCAACGAGAGCCTGCGGTTCCACAGGCAAAAATAGCGACACCTAGTCTCAAAAAATTCCAACAACATTCTTCAAAGAGAAAGAACAAAAATTACTGAAATTCATATGGAATAACAAAAGACTTTGATTATCTAAAAACCTCCTGACAGAAAAAGAGAGAATGGAGGCATTACTATTCTAGACTTCCAACTATACTACAAAGCCATAGCAATTAAAACAGCCTGGTACTGGTACAAAAACAAACAATCAGACCAATGGAACAGAACTGAATCCCCTGAAATAAAGCCACACACATATAGTCAACTAATCTTTAACAAAGGAGTGAAAAACTTACACTGGAACAAGGACAGTCTCTACAGTAAATGGTGTTGGGAAAACTGGACCAAGACATGCCAAAAAAAATGAACCAAGATACCTCCCTCACACCATGTACAAAAATTAACTCAACATGGACAAAAGACTTGGACGTAAGAACTGAAACCATAAAATACATAGAGGAAAACCTGTAATTGTAACCTTCATGAGTTACAATTCAGAAATCCATTTCTGGACATATCTATAGCTGGCAAAAAAATGAAGGAAAACATAAACAGCTGGGACTATATCAAATAAAAAAGCTTCTATACAGCAAAAGAGACAGAAGAAAAAACAAAAGGAAATCCCAACAGAGTGGGAAAAAATTTTTGCCCTCCATACAAGTGATAAGGGTCTGATAACAAAGATACACAAAGAACTCACACAACTTAACAAAAACAAAGCAAAAAAAAAACCAGTTTAAAAAAAAAAGGGGAGATCTAAAAAGATACTTCTCCAAAGAGGAAGTCCAAATGGCCAACAGGAACATGAAAAACTGTTCAATGTCACTAGCAATCAGGGAAATGAAAATCAAAACCACAATGAGATACCACCTTACACCAGTAAGAATGGCCCACATCCAAAAAACAGACAACAATTGCTGGCGTGGATGTAACTGCTGGTGGGAATGTAAACCAATCCAACCACTATGGAAAGCTGTGTGGAAGACCCTCAAACTAATGAAAATGGAACTCCCATTTGACCCAGCAATTGCTCTTCTGGGAGTGTATCTGAGACCTCAATGTGGGTACAAAGGGACACCTATGCTCGGATGTTTATTGCAGCACCATTTATAATTGCAAGGACCTGGAAACAACCCAAACGCCCCAAGACAGAGGACTGGATGAAAAAGATGTGGTATAGCTACACAATGGAACATTACGCATCAATTAAAAATGACAAATTTGATGATTTTTTTTGGTAACATGGATGTACCTAGTAATCATATTGGCAGAAACAAGTCAGAAGGAAAAAGACAGAAACCAAATGGTTTCACTAATATATGGACAACCAACCGGTAGTACACAACTGGGGGAGGGGACCAGCTGGAGTGGCTAGGGAGACGTGGTGGTGGGTGACCCCCAGGGATCACAGTGATGTGAAATATATATATATATATTATTCAAATAAAAAGTGTGGAAGGGGGGGTCGGAGAATGGGGATGGGGTAAAATGTGGAAGGTTACACACACACAACTAATCAACTAACCATACTTCATGATCCACTGATTGAAAAAAAATGCACACAATGGTAAAAATTAGTAAGAATAGTATCTTAGAATAAATTTATATTTTATTATACAAAATAGTGTCTACATTGAAATGTAGTAACACATAGATATATAAGCTGCCTTATTTTTCCCATTGCCTCCTGTTCCTCTTGTTATACATAGGTGCACATGCCTTTTACCACAGTTAACCATTGTTTAGAGTGTAAACCTCTTAACCAGAGACTGGATAGTATCTGACAAATGAGATCCATGTCTAATACTTTTTAGTCCTACCATCTTTGTTTTCTCTTAATCCATTCTATCCTTTTGTGGTTAATAATCAAAATCCAGACCACAGGTGAGGAACCTGAACCACAGTAAGCCCTGATCCCACACTGCAGCCCAGATGGTAGACATTTCTGCCCATGTAGTCTGGGTGTTATGTCCCAAGCACTACCCAGGCAGCCAAGGTGAGGTCACAGAAGCTAGGCTGAGTGGCTGCACCACAGAGTAGGGCTACTCACTTTCCTTGTAGACTCTGTTGATCTCCTGCAGCTCCTGGTTGGTCCTGGAGCAAATGATCTCAATGAGGGACTCCTCATCAGTTCCCAGTCCCTGTAAGCCAGCAGCACAGACATGAGCAGGGAATGTTCAGGCGGTCACAGGCCCACTTCTCTAATCTCTTTTTCCCCTCCATTAAAAAAAATTGATTGCACACACACACATTTTACATTACTGTATATCCCATTTTTTTTTCTCTAATCTCAGTGAAGTAAACTGCAATTATGGGTTAGATTCATTAGCAGGGTCCTTTCTACATTCCTGCTGAGGGATCTGTACCACATTCTTTTGCATGAAGTAATATTATTTTCTTTTTCTTTAAAATAAGCTTTATGACAGTATACCATGCCATATGTAACATGCTTGAGTTCAGTTATATATATGGAAGAAACAGCAATGCAATGCATCAAAATGTTCCCCTTTGGTGATAGGTTTATTGGGTTTATAAAATGGATTAAATTTTCTTCTTAATTTTGGTTATTTTTCAACTTCTATAAAAATCATTATTTTAATAGATGGAAAATAATTTTCTTTATTAAACAATTCTATCAATAGTTTAAAATAAACGAATACAGAAATTTTATGTTGTCATCTGCTACCAGTAGCGTTAGGTTGAAATAAGGCTTTTTTTTTTAACCAGGGAAAGGAAAGGTATAGGTAAGATAAAATTTTTAGCTTCATCTCTTTGAAATGTAAAAGTGGGTTAATGCTAAAAATTTCATTCCTTTTCTTCCATTTTTATTTGATTGCTATGCATTCTCCAGGCATTATAGGGGAGCAAGAGGAAATAACGAATTGCCAAATAAACCCAGACACCAACACTTTATTAAGGAATAAGAATTTGATAGCGATGTATTCAAATTTAATATACACTTTTGAGCATGCCAGAGAGCTTGAAAGGCTCAATGAAACATGTATTTCAAAGCTGACTTCATGATCAAAGTCAAGATTTAATAATCATTCTCTAATACTTGTCTTCCCGAATATAGAAGTATCACTTTGAACTAAGTAGAATTAAAACTGTTTAAAATGTAAATCAATTACAAGGTGTTAATACAATAAGAAACAGACTTATCCACACGAAAAGTATGTCAGCTATTAATTAAACTTATTAGAGATCATATGTCCCTGAAAATGTGGCTGTGTAATATTAGTTAAGCCTCAGGTTAATGGTTAATTTTGAATTTCATTCTTAATTCACTCTATGGACCAATGTCTCTCTCTCTCCCCAAGATTTTAATCATGACCTGCAGAAGTTCTGACAAAGTCAAAATTTCTTTCTAAGAATTTAGAATACTGCCTATACAATATTCTAAACAAATGCTATAGAATGATCTTCAAGGCATTTAAGTATTTTAGGGGTCAATGTTTCAATTCCAAGAACAATAAAAATATAGTCTAAAGAAATTCATGCATTAGAAGAAATGCTATATAAAACATGACACTGTTGAAAAGTAAAACGGGAATAGCAATATAAAATTTGTTTTTTTTCCATCACTGATACATCAGTGCTGATATCAGGGAATTCTAACAGTGTTTTTATATCCTCACTCAAAGATGACCATGGCGATTTCTAAAACAAGGCCCAAACTTTCCACAGATTGTCCACAATTCCTATCACAAGGGCAACTTCTACAGTAACATATGCCAGATACTGCTGCTGGTACTGCCAGAAGTCAAAACAGATCTTTTTTTAAAGCATATTTGAGTTAATGTCACTTCAGTTTTATGGATTTTAGGAGGCATTCAACTGTGCTAGCTAATGGAAAAGCTGGCACAAAGTCAAAGATTTAGCAGTCAAAACCTCTTTCACTGGGTCCAAGTGCATAAAATACAATATACTGAAAGACTGTTCAAAAGGTCCATTTCCACTCACTAATACCTAGTAACAGATACTAGTAAAGTCACAGGAATACAACTAAATGGATTATTGATGAAGACAGGATAAACTGAACTGAAGTAGAGAGGAGCAGATGATACCTAGGCAGAGGTGGTTCATCTACAGCTCCAGAAGCCCCAAGACTTGGTTTTCAGGGACATTCTTTTATCAAGCAGGGTCATTAGCTGTTGTTGACATTTTATCATTTTTTAATTAGACCATTCCTGTAATATAACCTCTTTAGAACATGAGCAGATTTATTCAAATAGATGGTGCATAGCCTGGGCTGGAGGACTGAAGGAAGAAAGACATTTCACAACAAACCTTTCAGCAGCCCTATCAAGTTCTGGGCCCTGAAAAAGTCTGGAGCACATAGCTGCCTCCCTCTCTGGAGGCAGCAATAACGATGGAACTGTTGCATTAGCTCTGAGGACAGGATGACAGCTGAATCTCCATAATTCAGAAAGAGTGGCATTAGAGAAAACACAGAAAAATCTGGGTGGTTCCCATTGGTGAGTAGAATGAAAAAGAGAGGGATCTGTTTCTAAGGAGGGTTGGGACTCTGACCACTATGGGGTAATTCTGAGAGTTTTCTGTGATTCCATCTGCCAGCTGCTTGGGAGGCTTTCCCCAGTTCTATCAGCAGAGGGCAGTATCAGATTATTCAAAGTGGCCAGCACACACTATGGAAAGGGTTCGCCGCTTTGCCATAAAATGCATTGGTTTGGCACATAATAATGGATGATGTGTTAGGTGTGCACTAAATTCAGGTGATTTCCAACCTAGAATTGTCACTATGCCAAGTTCCATGTTATTTGCAAGACAAAACCGAAGATGAAAACTGATGATGAAAATATGTTATGATGTTTTCAACAAAACACACGGTGTGAAACCACCCTTCCTATGCACTGCAGTATTCTGACTTTGTGTAAATGTGAATCAAACAATGAAATTGACAAAGGAGAGAGCAGAAGAAACACCCAATGGAACATGGGCAGAAGTCATCAGCTTTACTTAACAAAAGCTGTGAGTTTTACTTTTGCCTTAATATCACAACAAATCTTTTTTAAGGAGGAAGTGCAATCAAGGAAGTAGTTTTTCCAAATGGTATTCCAATTGCCCAGGTGCCAGGCAGTAGCAGCTGGTAACTGACTTCTCAGCATCATGAAATTTCTTTACAGTCTTAAAAAAAGTAATTGAAATATTTTTGGTACAAATCCTGAAACTTAGAGCTTCAGTTCATTCAAAAAAAAAAAAAAAAGTTCCAAATGAGAATCCAACAAAACTGAAAATCACCTAATTATATACAAAAAGCTGTAATTCACAAATATTAATGGCAAATTTGACAGAGATTACATCTCACATGTGTTTACCTTCATGGAGGCTTTCAGCTCTGAAGCATCATACTGAGCAGGTGTTTTCAATAGGCCCAAAATCACCGTCTCCAGGTGGCCAGACAAGGCTGACTTCAGTGCTGATGCAAGTTCCTTTAGAAAAACAGGCAAGAACATGGAAAATGCGGTTGGTTTCCAATATTCACTTTAAAACTGGTAAGTAGAACAAAAAAGAGAGGGATCTGTTTCTAAAGCAGGTTCGGATTCTTTGACCACCGTGGGGCTGTGGGTCAAACTACCTCACCTGCATTCCCTTCAATAGACCCAGATGTCAGAAACAGAAAGCTGAGACTTCTAACAAACTCCCTAAGAATCCAAACTGATTTGGCCTTCTCCCCAGTCATTAAAAGGAAACCAGAGAAGCATGTAATTCCTCAGAAAGCTTTGAGCTCGAGTACAATACACTTGCAGCTGACAATAGCTCGTGAAAGACAGGGCACTTTCTGGGGTCAAGGCCGCTGGTGAGAAGGGGGTGGTTCAAGTGGGACAGCTCCAGGGAAGCTGAGGCCTCATGGCCTGTTGATACCCTGCTCTAAAAGGTGTTTGTGCAACTGTGCCAGGGGTGGCTCCTGAAAGTCTCCAGAAGTTACTGGAGGCCCAATATAGCAAGAAATTGGTTCATGAAGTCTTTCTCTGGGAAACATTCCATCAAAGACAGAATATCCATTGTCCATATCAAATTGGGATGGTACTGATAGAGGTGACAGGGGACTGACTCCCCAACAGCCATCTTGACTTCCCTGCTGCTTCATTTCTTAAGGGTTCCACCGTCACTCTAACACAGATTTTAAGTCAGAGGGTAAAGGCATCACCAAAGGATATAGACAGATTACCCAATTCAGTGTGGCTTTTACAGATTCTTCTTCGTGGGTTAAATTTCCTACAAACCTTGGGTATTAGGTGATGCCTGAATTCTGTTGTAATTTTCTTTCTATTTGTCTCCTCCCCCTTTCTCCTTTCTTCCTGTCTCTCTTGGTCTCCGGGGCCACAGCATCTGTTTGATGGTGGCTAAAAGGTGGTGTGCAACCCATTTCAGAGAAAATAGTCTCCAGTCATTTATAGTGGTTGAGAACTGAAATGGATCATCTAGGTGGTCAAATCGCTTCACCACTTACTTTCTCTTGTTTCCCAGTGTCTAATAACACACAGCGCTTAGGTTTTTCATTTGCTCACTTATTACTTTTAATTTTATTGTTTTGTTGTTATTGTTGAGGTAAATGTTGGCTTACAACACTGATTTAGGGGTATCCCTTTGTACCTCTTCAGAGGTATGTTACCATACCATGCCCACCATCACAACACTATGGTCCTTCATCACAGTCTATTGGACTGCTTCTGCCTTTGCTCCTCATTGTCCACCACCCCCCTTTGGTAGCTTTAGTTCTGTAGTCATATCTCTAGGATTTGTTTTGGCTTTGTTTTGTCTGTTCCTTTGTTTTGTTTCTCTATATTCCATGAGTGAAACTGTCCACCCAGTCTCTGTTCAAACCTCAAATAGCAGTTGGACACCTACTGACTCCTTCGACTTCTATTCTAAACTTCATTTGGGCGTTCAATTTCCTGTTTCTCCTGACATTTAGCACAGGAGTTTACACTAAACAGAAACTCCAGAGATCTTTGATAAATAAAACGCAGCCAGTTGAGAAACCTGGCATCTGGCATCAGCTAGAACATCAAATCATTCCTCTCAGCTCCTCTCCACTTGTACTAGCTATGCCCTTGCTGTTCAAGTATCTCATTCAGGCAGCCTGGGTCCACAGCCCTAAAGTTCTCCGCAATGCAGCTTTCTCTTTTATTATGCAAACAGCTCATTTCAAACAATAACATCAGGGCTGCCAGGATTTCCTTCAGAAATTTATCTCAAGTAGTTTATGTATTCTGTAAAAGATGACATCTCTCTTTGGCCCAAGGGAAAGGTGTCAAGAATCCAAAGAACACTGGGCAGTCCCCCACACGTTATCAAAGCCCACGAGACCACCAGCAAACCCCAAATGATTCTGGTAGTATCTTCCCTCCAACAGGGTATGTGAGAGTTTTGTTCTCCACTAATCTAATTTGAAATCAAGATATAAGCTTCTGTATTCCTGGGTACACAGAGAGGTACACATGCAAGTGTGTTCCCAGACTACATTCTGGAATGACAGCAAAAGCAGACATTAATTACAGCATACTCTCCAAAGAGGTGGCCTCCTGCTCCAGTTGAAACTTGACTACCATTTTACTATTCTTTCTTTGGAAAACTGGGGAAACAAAACATCTCCCTCTATACTTCACTAAGATGAGGATAAATATTGTTGAGAAAATAATTATAATGTACATGACATGAAGGAGGTCAGATGCTTTCCAATTTAAATCCTTTCCTATTATTTTGAGAGAAGGAAACTGTAGCAGTTCTTGACCTTTATCTCCCAGGACCCTGAGGGTCATGTCAACCACAAGAGCAGAAATATCTATTTTAGAGTCCTTCTAGCTCACCTCCTCCTTGGTTGAGAGTGAAAGCCATAAGTCAAATGAGAGCTGCAGGAAGCTGCGCTTACTGCACCATCCAGGAATAAATCAAAAGCTTTTAATAGCAAGAAGTTAAAAATAAAGCAGCCTTTTCTTAAAAATAAAAAATATCCAACACTGCGACAAAATAACAGATGAATAAGCGCTGTCTGTTCCTTGGCCACTGGTAGATAAACAAGGCCAAAAGCACATAAAGATCTTTTAAGTAGTAGGAGCATGGCACATTGAAAATAGTCTGGTTTATACTAACTAAGGGAATACTAACTAAGCCTGTTTTGCACAAAGTTCCTAAGAATTCAAGTACATCTCTTAAATGAGGGGAAGCCAGGCACGGTGGCTCGTGCCTGTAAGCTTCAGCCTATGAAGCGGCTGAGGCTAGGGATTGCGGTTCGAGTCCCGCTCAGGACAACATAGTGAGACCTAGTCCCCAAAAATAGCTGGGTGTGGTGGCGAATGCCTATAATCCCAGCTACCTGGGAAGCTGAGGCTGAGGATTGCTTGAGTCTGTGGTACCACAGGCAACGGGAGCCTGTGGTTCCACGGACAAAAATAGCAAGACCTAGTGATTAGACAGACAGACAGATAGATAGATAGATGAGGGGAGTGAGCTGGGATCACCACTCAGAGGAGACTGGTGTCCTAAGATTAAATTAGAAATATCTTAGCAAGGGGCAGCAGAACTCACTAAGATGAAATGAGTTGCCAGATGTAGAGAATTACAGAAACTAAGCGTTCAGTAACTGGTACCTCTTACCACTATTGTTTATTCTTTTTTTAACTTTCTATCCCTGGTCTGTTCCCTCCACATGCTCTGCCTTGGAAGAGGATATTGTATTTATGTTTGGGCTCCAAGGACTCCAGGAGTTATGGGGGGGTATGGGTTGAGAGTGATTCTTCTAAGGATATAAGATGAAAACCTTGCAAACCCAAGGGTTCCACAAGGCTCTTCCCTACAAGAGCCAGAATTCATGACAACAAAAACCTATGAGTGAAGAAATGAAAGTCAACAAGGAAAACTCTTGAAATTGCTTGTACCTTTTTGGTCTTTCTCTGGTAGGTGAAGGCAATATCCTGTCTCTGTTCATTGCTGCGGTTGGTCAAAATGTTGACGATTGTGACCTCATCCACACCTATGGAAACACAAGTTATGAATAATTATTTAACCATTTACAGTAGTCCTTTGGGCTTACAAAGATTTTAAGCAGGAGATTTTAAGCCCTGATTTCCAAGCTGAAATACCAGAAGATCAAGGCTTGTTCTCTCTCTCTCTGTCAGCACCTTCTACCCAACACATACACCCTCTTCTGTGTTTTTTTTTTCTTGATTGTCTCAAACCTCAAGCGTAAAGGAGAACTTTTAAATATGTATTTTTTAAAAAACTATTTTATTTATAAATTGGTTTCTGACATCAACAGTGGGAGATGTGTTTATATGGCTTTGGCAGTCAGATGGAACAACAAAGATTTAGGAGGATTTCAAATGAAGGTCCCCAAATTGCCATTTAACTGGGATTTAATAGACAGTGACTGCGAACTGAATTAATAGAGACAATTAGTTATATTTATTGCAGGACTGCAGCTATATAAGCAGCTAGGTATAATTTCTATAATTATAGAAACTGTCATGACAAATGAGTCAGATTTAATATGGCAGTTGTATTTTAATAGCATAATTGATTAATACAATTGTTACTTATTGAAGACTAAATTGTTTTGTAAGGAAAATAAACGTTCCACTGCTTTTAATCTTCAATAGGCAATTTTAATAATCAATTTTATAACTTTATTAAAAAGAGTAAGTGTTTTAATCTAAATTAAATCTAAATTGGGAGTTTTGAAGTAGTGCCAAAATATTTTAGTACCTATTTTAATTGGAACATGTGTATTTACAAAGATGAGCAATGCCTCCTGGTATGTGAAAGTTTCCAGTTTTATATCAAAAATATTCCTAAAGTGCCCTTAACTTAAAGCATGATTTTAAGAATTCAGAAAGTGAAAGGTCGTTCTCCTGACTGATTATGAACTTGGTTGAGTCTTGGCCTAACAGAATAGGTGTTTCTGGAATAAGAGAACAGATAGGCAAAACTCACAAGGTCACAGTAGAAGCACAACAGCTTGGTCTAAAGGAAATGTGAGGAGTCCCAAAGCCACAGAACATCAGAATGTGCTGCTCTGAGCGAAGGCATGGCGCACACAGAGACGCACCTACACCCTCAACTCTCAAGCATGTTGGAATGGTCAAAAAGGTTAAAGTTAGATTTTCTGGATATAAAAATAAATGTTTAATAGAGATGCTCATTTCAAACTTAGTTAGATCAATATGTTAATCAGCATCTATAACTTCAGGTCTGATTTTTAGAGTCACTAGTGTCAAGAAACCCATTTGTTATCCATGATATTCGGTTTATTTTTTTTTATTTTTTTTATTATTATAAAGTTTATTCCAGTTGACAGTTTAGGCCATAGACATGTACATGAAAATTCCATAAAAGGGATGAGTATGTGGGGGGTTAAGAGGAGTGGAGATGGAAGGGAATGGTTAGGGAGGGAAGGTGGTGGGTGGTCCCCAGGGAATACAAAGATGTGAAACACATATATAAAAAATCAAATAAGAAAAAAAAGGAATCAGTACAATTTCTACGCTGGGGAGAAGCAGCTCTCCTGCCTGCCTGGCACTATGCAGATGGCTCTCTTTTTCTTTCTCCATTCCTTAATAACCCTGTCCTTTTTTTTTTTTTTCTCTTTTTTTTTTGCCATGATAGTTGGTTTAAAAGATGCTTTTTTTTTTTTTAGCATTGTGTATATTATCAAGAAATAGTTAGAAAGTTTATATTCAGTAAGACACTGATTAAATCAAAGATCTCACCGGGCATGGTGGCAGAAACCTGTAATCTCAGTTACCTGGGAGGCTGAGGCTTAAGAATGGCCCGTATTTTTGAAAAACTAGGCAACAAGTACAGGCATGGATGTAGAGAGAAAGGAACACTTTTACATAGCTTGTGGGAATGCAAACTGGTCCAAAATGGAAGAACCATTTGATTCATCAGTTCCACTATTGGGAATCTGCCCAAAAGACACTAAAACACTAATTCAAAAAGACATGATGTTCATTGCAATATTATTTACAATTGCCAGGATATGGAAACAAACAACCCAAATGTCCCCCTAACTGAAAAATGGCTGGAAAGCTGTGTTATATTTACATAATGGAATATTATTCCTCAATCAAAAAAGATAAATATGATACATTTATGATATCAAAGAAGGACCTAAAAGGAATCATGTTAGCAGAACTAAATCAGAAAGAGTAAGACAGAAACCAGATGTTCTCACCTATAAGTGGGATATAAGGAAAACAAAAAAAAAAAGGTCAAGAAAAAGTCACAATAAGCTAAGAACAGATCTGGGGCAAGCAGTTACAGAGGAGGTAGGGAGAGAAATCAGGGAAAGGATGTGCACAAAAGATCAAGATCATGGTTCACAGGTGATATGGTGGGGTGAGAATACCATGGAATACAATGATGTAAATATATATGTACATAAATATGAAAACAAAAAAATGATTAATAAAAATAGTCTCTTTTCCTTATAAAGGGATATAATACAGTCATTTAAAATGATGGTACAATGTACTAACATGGAAATATGTCCCCAATATATTGCTAAGTAACGAAAAAAATAAAAGGCTGCAAAGTAGTATGCCTAAAATAACCCAGTTTTTGCAAGATGCATATGCAGAAGAGTTGATTTCAGAGTCTTTATATGAAAAATCTAATAGTGGTCATCTGAGTGGTGGGATTATGGATAATTTAAGATTTTCTCTCTTTTTTTTTTTTTGGCATTTATTCTTGAAACTAGATCTCACTGTTTTTGCCCATGGAACCGTAGGCTCATGTTTCCCAGGGTACTACAGACTCAAGCAATCCCCAACCTCAGCTTCCCAGGTAGCTCGGATTACAGGCACATGCTACCACACCCAACTATGTTTTTAGAACTAGGTCTCGAGGTGTTGCCCCAGACGGGACTCAAACAGCGATCCCTGGTCCCTGTGGTAGCTTCCTAGGCTGCCGCTTACAGGTATGCGCCACCATGCCCAGCATTAAGATTTTCTTTTTTTGATCAAAATTTTAAAATTCTCAATGATTCTAAAAAGCATTTTTAAAATATACCATGAATGACATACAATCATCTAGAATCAGCTAGTGTCTTCACTTGAAGAAATTCCAAGAATCAGGCCCAATACTTGAATTACAATAATATATAATATACGTATTAACAGCTTTATCTATACAGTTCTCATTGGTTACCAAAACACCCTAACACAAACTTGATCCTCACAACAACCAAATGAAGGTAGCGTACCCTCCTAGTTATAGATGGGGAAGCTGAAGCTCCAGAATCACTGAGGCCCAGTTCTGTAGCTGTCACAGAACAGTTGCACTCTGTCTACATCTGCACAAGGGGCTTAAACAATAACCTCCAGTTCTGCTACCACAAGATATTAACAGATAGACTCAAGCTTAAAATCATATTTAGTTTCACTTAGGTAGGGGAGGATAGATTTATCCAAGGACTCATTAAGACAGTGAAGCTACTTTCGCTTCAAAAGAAAAAAAAAATCATTGAAAAAAATAATTCTCCTTTGAAAACACATGCAAAGTTCATATTCATGCCCGAATGTGAACCCTTGGGTCCCCTGAATTAGAATCACACAACATACATGAACATTGTCCCTGGCACCACCTCAGATTTACTGACTAAAGATTCCGTAGGGCCTTTACTCAGGAGCCACCACAGGCTGCCCTCCTGCCTGAAGAGATGGTTCTTGACCCTAAAGATCAGTACCTCAGAAGTGTTGAAAAAGATGTTTTGGTCCCTAAAATAATGAGAGAAAAGACCCATGAGAGATATTCTGAACAAGTTCAAGATTCACCAAATCTTGCAAGGACTCTGGAATACCCATGGCCATAAAAATGCCATAAAGAAAATTGTGCACTGAAAGAATGTCCGACTAATTACTATAACCCAGTAAAAATGAAGAATGCAAACTGGAGTACTAGAAGAAAAGCGGAACATTCAGAAAAACTGGAATTCCTACCAAGAAAAGGCTATAGAAGTCTCCCACAGCTTGTAAGTAAATATGCAAATGATACTAACTAACAATCATGGAAACCACAATCACCTGAAACATGGACTTAGGAAAAGATATCTGATTTATCCTAAAATACAATAAATGCTAAATTTTATCAGAAATAAAGATTCTTTTGCTTTTATTAGCATTTATTGTTTTTTCAGATTCCAAAAAGTACCCCCAATTTGAAGGTTTTAGAAAATACACATGAGAATATATAACTGTTACCAAGAAAATTCCATAATCCCACCATCCATGCAGAGAAAAACACTGTTCCATCTGGCTGACTGAAGTTGTAGGGATTTAGATTAACAGTCCTCCTTGCTGTTTCCAAAAACCTTTTCCTCCACAATGTCATCCTCCATAAGAATGCTAGAAGCAGGCCGGGCACGGTGGCTTGTGCTTGTAAGCTTCAGCCTATGAAGCAGCCGGGGCTAGGGATCGCGGTTCGAGTCCCGCCTGGGGCCCGTAGCGAGACCTAGTTCCAAAAAATACAGCTGGGCATGGTGGCACGTGCCTGTCACCCCAGCTACCTGAGAAGCTGAGGCTGGGGATTGCTTGAGTCCATAGTACCCCGGGAATGAGAGCCTGTGGTTCCACGGGCAAAAATAGCGAGACCTAGTCTCAAAAAAAAAAAAAAAAAAAAAAAAAAAAAAAAAAAAAAAAAAAAAAAAAAAAAAAAAAAAAAAAAAAAAATGCTAGAAGCAAAGACTTGGATATGGGCAATTAGAGAGGTAGAAAGGGTAAGATTCAGCTGAAATTGGTTGATTCAATTCAAGCTCCTGTGTCGACATCTATAGCCAGTGGGCAGATGTGGTCTCTACAGCTGGAGTGAGGGGGCTGTCTCCATCTGTGGATGACCCTTTAGAAACCTGGCTTTAAACAGAGGCTGAGAGTCCCCAGGGCGACTCCAGAGGGAGGATTAAAGCACAATGCCAGAGAGAAGAAGTCCACCTAAACCCCCTGCAGGGTCTAGAGATGCTGCAGTTGGCCAGACTCTGCACAGCGCCCCTCAAGAACCACCACCCCACCTCCAACTCTATGATGAGATGTGTCTGAACACCAGTGTTCTAACTCCTCCAAGAACACCTCCCAGTGTTGCTGGGGACCCAGAACAGTAATACAGCTGCACTGGTAGACACAGTGGTGAAAAGACTGTATCACAGCCAATCCAAAATAAAGTAGCTTAAAACAATAATTAGCTATGACAATGTAAAAGGACAAAATTTAAATAATATAGAAATAAAAAATAATGAGTTGTTCATACTCATCTATCTATTGATTAGCTAGGTATCAATTGACATAGGTTAGGCTCAGCTCAAAAGGACTTCAAATTGCAGGTTGGTCTATATCATATCCACGTCTCCCTAATCCACTTGAAACAGTGGACTAACTAGATTATGGAAACAGTGGACTATCTAGATTATGTTCTCATGACAATGGTTGACCGCTGATGTGCAAAACTATAAACTTAACTGTGCAAGTACATTTCAAGTCTTTGCTCACATCTC
Organism: Uropsilus gracilis; assembly: GCA_004024945.1. Lineage (NCBI taxonomy): Eukaryota > Metazoa > Chordata > Mammalia > Eulipotyphla > Talpidae > Uropsilus > Uropsilus gracilis. The sequence goes on along the minus strand of PVHY01007697.1, from coordinate 154 downwards.
AGCTATTCACATCCCAATAACCACAGCAAGTCACATGACCAAGCCTATGTCTTGGAAAGGAAACCCCAAGCCCACATGGCAATGGAAAACAGGGACAAGTGAAGAAAGGTCAGGAATGCAATCTACCATACAGTTCATAAGTGAACCAGCATAG